>JAHUYU010002844.1:0-11710 GCA_030439765.1 Tripidium arundinaceum | reverse complement strand
CAGTAGTAAAATACTTTAGGTGTGCATGAGACTATCAGGGTAATTAAGCAAATGTTGTTGTCCTAATCAGATACACTAATCGATGTGGATGCAAAAGTACAAGCGCAGTGCACAAAATCAAATGCCACCGTTGATTCAAAAAATTTATCAATTTAGTTCATGAAACTTCAGTATAGCAATCTAACGTTTTAACTTTTAAGGGCGCAGGTAAAAAATCAGGTGAAGTTATTTCATGGATTTTGTAAGTTCGGGTTTTTAGAAAGAATTCTTGCATTGCAAATAGCAAAAGAACTACAACTTGAGCATGTCCTTTTCAACTACTGGATAGGTTGTTCTAACATCATGGGAAAAGAAAACACAAAAGAACCTAAAATGGATATAGGATTGACAATGTATATATTATTATAGTCTCCTATGAAGGTAAACTAAAACCCTACATCATTTTTTCCACCTATATCTGCGCGGTTAAAGTGAAAACACTGCCCAACCAATGAAAATATCGACAGACAAAAGATTATGCAGCGGCGACAAATTGTTCCCTAACCTCACAACCTTTTATGTGACTTCTTTTAGACAAAAGATTATGCAGTGGCTACAAATTGATCCCCTAACCTCATAATCTTTATGTGCTTTCTTTTCAATTTTAGATGCATGGGGTATAGGCTTTTACCTACTTAGTAGTGTATAGTATGCTGCTGTCATTACTTAAATGAATATTATTATGTAATTTGGTTTCCTCGTATGATGATAGGGATCTCCTCCCGCCTTGCTCAAGAAGTATCGACAGCAACCTCACGAGACCCAAATTGGCTAGTGATACTAATCTCCTTCCTCAATTAGTAAGGAGAGCAACATTTCGAGACACAAAAAGGCTACTGATACTCTACAGTCCACACCACATGCTACTGAAAACTTTGTTGCAACAGCTTGTTAGCATACCAAAGAAGCCCTACCTTGTTGGTCTTGACCGGCACGATATCATCCATGGTGAGGTCCTCCTTGGTGACGGGGCACTTGCCATGGTCCTGCAAAGTCGTGGGCATCGCCATCACGACAAGAATTTAGCACAAACATTTTTTTCCCAATAAAAAATTTGCAACGAGAGATCTGACACCAAGCTACAGACCTCAATGTAGCGCTCGATGAGCCGCCGCTCGAAGAGGAGCCCCGACTTCTTCGACACCACCGGCTCGTCTGGCACCTCGCCGGAGACTACGGGAGAAGCGACACGGGACGAGTTAGCTCGCGAAGCGACGGATCAGAGAAGCTAGGGTTAGGAGACCAGAGATGCGAGGCAGGGAGAGGGGCATTACTCGCGCAGATCATGGCGGCGGGGAGGGCGAAGGTCGCGGCGCGGGAGAGAGCGCGGCGCCGCGAGCAGCCTCCCGGGCGGCGATTTCCTCGGCGGACACCGGGTGGCGGCGCCGGCGGCGGGACGGAGCAAAGGTTTTGCCGCTAGGGTTCTAATTCGAGTGGAGTGGGAAAATTTGTCATCTGCGGTTCTTTTTCGTTTTAGCCCTCTTCGTTGGCGCCGGTGCTGCGATGGCGGTCTGGGCTTGCAGAAAATTACAAGCATGCCCTTGAGAATTTCACGGTGTGGACTTCGTAGGCCTCGTATTCTGTGGGCCCGGAGTGAGCTGTAAGGTCAGCCCAACTCCTTGGCGACAACCACTGGTGGCCCGTTGAAAATTTTCCGGCCCATGTAGTCCCTTGGGTTTCCTCAAAAAAAAAAGTCCCTTGGGTTCCTGGCATTGGACTTCTGGGAGGTTCCTCTGGTTCCGCAGAGATGAGAGACGACGGCCCTCCCAGGAGAATCGCTGCACCGCCGCCGCGTCGTGCTTTGGCAGTTGGCACGGCAACCGGGCACGTTAGCGCCACGGTTGACAGCGTGGTGACCAAAGGCCGGCAAATGCGAACCAAGATGCCACGCCACCTAGCATCTACTATGGTCTATGTATATTCTAGCGTTGTCTACTCCATACGTAGTCGTATCGTGTGTCTAACTCGCACCTGCCATTGTAGACTTCGGCAGGGCAAAACCCTTCTCCGTTACCACATTCTCACCGGTAACTGTGATTTTTTTCCAGAGATTCCAATGGTGTTTGGTTCGCAAAAATGCAACGATATCCGATTGTGAGGGGAACAGAAAACGATATTCATGTTTGGTTAATGTCCGACCGTTATTAGTACCATCTCTAATATAAAGGATCAATTGAAATTATACTATATCCACCCACAATTTTAGCCCCTGCAGTCATGGTTTTTTTTTCCCTGTGCACTCCAAAATATGCACCTAAAAATATAGCAACATTGAAATCAATGGCTGCTGAGCCTTCCTGGAGGCTTCACCGCCATCTGATGGTCAAGATCATCCCTCCTCGTGCGTTGAAGCCTCCTACTCCTGCTGAAGCCTCACTCCGCCTCCATAGCAAACCACGCCCCCGCCCATCGACCACGGTTCCATTCGTGGCTTGTCTTTTTCTTTTTTCCCGAAAAAATGAAACATCATCCTCCCTCCTCTCCCCTCCCCTCCGGCACCGGGTGGTCCCAGACCGCGACGAACAGGGAGGCTTGAGCCGAACAACGCGGCCGGGGCAGCCCGCGCTGCCCAGGAAGCCGCATGCGGAGACGGCGGCGCGTGCAGCCTCAGCAGGCGCGCGCGCGGGTGGTGGCGCGTGCGGCCCCGGTGAGGGCGCCGCCGCGTGGCATGGGGCGGGCCGGCGAGTGCGGCTCTGCGCGACCTGGCGAGGACTGGTGCCGCGCGGCCTGGGTCGAGGGTGCGAGCACGACTGGCGAGGTCCGCTGCGTGGCCTGGAGATGGGCGGCGAGCGACACCGGCGGGAACCCTAGCCGCGGGTCGGGAAGTGTCGCGAGTCACGGACTGGGAGGGGAGGGGAGGGGAGAGGAGGGAGGATGATGTTTCATTTTTTCGGGAAAAAAGAAAAAGACAAGCCACGAATGGAACCGTGGTCGATGGGCGGGGGCGTGGTTTGCTATGGAGGCGGAGTGAGGCTTCAGCAGGAGTAGGAGGCTTCAACGCACGAGGAGGGATGATCTTGACCATCAGATGGCGGTGAAGCCTCCAGGAAGGCTCAGCAGCCATTGATTTCAATGTTGCTATATTTTTAGGTGCATATTTTGGAGTGCACAGGGAAAAAAAAACCATGACTGCAGGGGCTAAAATTGTGGGTGGATATAGTATAATTTCAATTGATCCTTTATATTAGAGATGGTACTAATAACGGTCGGACATTAACCAAACATGAATATCGTTTTCTGTTCCCCTCACAATCGGATATCGTTGCATTTTTGCGAACCAAACACCATTGGAATCTCTGGAAAAAAATCACAGTTACCGGTGAGAATGTGGTAACGGAGAAGGGTTTTGCCCTGCCGAAGTCTACAATGGCAGGTGCGAGTTAGACACACGATACGACTACGTATGGAGTAGACAACGCTAGAATATACATAGACCATAGTAGATGCTAGGTGGCGTGGCATCTTGGTTCGCATTTGCCGGCCTTTGGTCACCACGCTGTCAACCGTGGCGCTAACGTGCCCGGTTGCCGTGCCAACTGCCAAAGCACGACGCGGCGGCGGTGCAGCGATTCTCCTGGGAGGGCCGTCGTCTCTCATCTCTGCGGAACCAGAGGAACCTCCCAGAAGTCCAATGCCAGGAACCCAAGGGACTTTTTTTTTTGAGGAAACCCAAGGGACTACATGGGCCGGAAAATTTTCAACGGGCCACCAGTGGTTGTCGCCAAGGAGTTGGGCTGACCTTACAGCTCACTCCGGGCCCACAGAATACGAGGCCTACGAAGTCCACACCGTGAAATTCTCAAGGGCATGCTTGTAATTTTCTGCAAGCCCAGACCGCCATCGCAGCACCGGCGCCAACGAAGAGGGCTAAAACGAAAAAGAACCGCAGATGACAAATTTTCCCACTCCACTCGAATTAGAACCCTAGCGGCAAAACCTTTGCTCCGTCCCGCCGCCGGCGCCGCCACCCGGTGTCCGCCGAGGAAATCGCCGCCCGGGAGGCTGCTCGCGGCGCCGCGCTCTCTCCCGCGCCGCGACCTTCGCCCTCCCCGCCGCCATGATCTGCGCGAGTAATGCCCCTCTCCCTGCCTCGCATCTCTGGTCTCCTAACCCTAGCTTCTCTGATCCGTCGCTTCGCGAGCTAACTCGTCCCGTGTCGCTTCTCCCGTAGTCTCCGGCGAGGTGCCAGACGAGCCGGTGGTGTCGAAGAAGTCGGGGCTCCTCTTCGAGCGGCGGCTCATCGAGCGCTACATTGAGGTCTGTAGCTTGGTGTCAGATCTCTCGTTGCAAATTTTTTATTGGGAAAAAAATGTTTGTGCTAAATTCTTGTCGTGATGGCGATGCCCACGACTTTGCAGGACCATGGCAAGTGCCCCGTCACCAAGGAGGACCTCACCATGGATGATATCGTGCCGGTCAAGACCAACAAGGTAGGGCTTCTTTGGTATGCTAACAAGCTGTTGCAACAAAGTTTTCAGTAGCATGTGGTGTGGACTGTAGAGTATCAGTAGCCTTTTTGTGTCTCGAAATGTTGCTCTCCTTACTAATTGAGGAAGGAGATTAGTATCACTAGCCAATTTGGGTCTCGTGAGGTTGCTGTCGATACTTCTTGAGCAAGGCGGGAGGAGATCCCTATCATCATACGAGGAAACCAAATTACATAATAATATTCATTTAAGTAATGACAGCAGCATACTATACACTACTAAGTAGGTAAAAGCCTATACCCCATGCATCTAAAATTGAAAAGAAAGCACATAAAGATTATGAGGTTAGGGGATCAATTTGTAGCCACTGCATAATCTTTTGTCTAAAAGAAGTCACATAAAAGGTTGTGAGGTTAGGGAACAATTTGTCGCCGCTGCATAATCTTTTGTCTGTCGATATTTTCATTGGTTGGGCAGTGTTTTCACTTTAACCGCGCAGATATAGGTGGAAAAAATGATGTAGGGTTTTAGTTTACCTTCATAGGAGACTATAATAATATATACATTGTCAATCCTATATCCATTTTAGGTTCTTTTGTGTTTTCTTTTCCCATGATGTTAGAACAACCTATCCAGTAGTTGAAAAGGACATGCTCAAGTTGTAGTTCTTTTGCTATTTGCAATGCAAGAATTCTTTCTAAAAACCCGAACTTACAAAATCCATGAAATAACTTCACCTGATTTTTTACCTGCGCCCTTAAAAGTTAAAACGTTAGATTGCTATACTGAAGTTTCATGAACTAAATTGATAAATTTTTTGAATCAACGGTGGCATTTGATTTTGTGCACTGCGCTTGTACTTTTGCATCCACATCGATTAGTGTATCTGATTAGGACAACAACATTTGCTTAATTACCCTGATAGTCTCATGCACACCTAAAGTATTTTACTACTGCTGTCCCAAGCTGCCAAAACTCTTGAAGAACTCCATTCTTTGCAGGTCGTGAAGCCCAGGCCTTTGCAGGCTGCAAGCATTCCAGGACTCCTTGGGATTTTTTCAGAACGTAAGAGGTTCCAACCTTTTGCCAGTTATATTTTCTGAGCGCATTTTAGAATATCTAAAATTTGATTATGAGGTGTTGAGAACCTTTCTTCGATTGATTTGTTAAGTGTGGTGTTATCGAGGTAGGTAAAAGCGCAAAAAGCGCATGCCAAGGTATGGCACAGCATAACTGTCTGAAGCCACTCTGGCCGCAGCACACTTGCTCAGGCATGTGCCTTTCTGGGCTTAAGTGTAAAGCGGCATGTGCATTTTGCGCCTTGTTCCTAAGGCGATTTAATGACCTTGTGTCTCAACTATCAAGTGTGTTTTCCACTTTTTGTTGCACTGGGTGTTATATTTGAAAGCAAATCTGACCTTATTTTAAGAATAACTAATTGAATCTAAGAGTTGTCCTTATTTGAAGAATACAATTGAAATACTTTGATGGTTCTTACTTCTATGAATACACTGAATCATCATGGTACTTAATATCTCTGCGATCCATATCATTTTTATTGTGGCCTGTCCAAAGTTTTGAATCATTAGAACTTATTCTTCCTGAATTTTGCAGGAGTGGGATGCTCTCATGCTTTCTAATTTTGCTTTGGAGCAGCAGCTTCACACAGCAAGACAAGAACTTAGTCATGCGCTCTACCAGGTCTTCCATTCACCTTTGCATATCTCTGTATCCTGTCTAAGTTATATTACAATTTGCTTGGAACGATTTATCAATATTTGATTTTATATAGCATAGCTAAAGTCTTCAATTTTGGATTTCGGTATATCAAGGGTTTGTATTCGAGCTTCTCCATACCTTTGTATCTGGAGAATGGTAGATTCAGGTTGAATATACCACTATTCTGAGTATCCCTCCTTAAGTTCTATTGTAACATTAGGTGTGCTAGAATGCCGAGTCATTCAGTAGCTGAACTATGTTTCCTGGCTCGTTTTAAAATGACTTTTTGTGAATCCGGATTGGTAACCCCAAATTATAATTTATATTTTGGATTTTGGATAGTAAAAGCTCTTTCCTCTGTTGATGGAAAAAGTGTAGTTTTGGACATTGCCACAAGCCCAAAGCTTACTCTGACTGGTAGTTTCTACTAGAATGTATTTTTCCTTTAAATATGATGGAATTATAGTGATATATTTTTCCTTTATATATGCCCACTTTCTTATTACAGACAGATTTTCCTGCTGTATTTAAAGATCAGATGTTATAGAACTCTTTCTCAACTAAATGATATCTTTGAGTGTTCCAAAAGGCGCTATTCTGCGCTCTCCGCTTATGTGATGGGCGTGGGGTACCATTGAACCTTGGGAGGGGGGGGGGGGGTGTTAGGCGGTACTCTAGACGGTTCCCACGTGTTGGCAGCCCGACATGCTGTCCTCAGTGTCCGCTACGTTTAGATCAACCCAGGGAGGTACGCGTGAGGGAGTATGGGACTTCAGGTGATATCAGAGGCAGCGGGTATGTCGAGCGGCTGTGAAGAAGCGGGGACAGTGGGTGGATTAGGCAAGGACTGGGGGCGGCGGGCAACGTGGGGGAGGCAAGGACAGGGTGCGGTGGCGGCGGAGGAGGAGGTCGGGGCAGGTGGTGGCGCCGGGAAGGCATGGACGTCGGGCAGCAGAGATGGGGACGGACGGTGGTGGCGGCGCCACCAGTTGCGAGTCTTTGCGGAGCTGGGAGCCGTGAATGGATAAGGTAGGAGGGGAGGGGAGGGTAGGAATAAGGCTTGCTGTTCAGACTTGGGTTTGGGCTGCTTTCATGGGCCTTTCTATCTAACTCTTGGCCCACTGGTATCCTGTTTCTTCTTTTCTTTTTAGATTTAGACTTTTAGATGTAATATTATATGTATGGCTATGGAACGCCTAGGCGTGCCTAGGCTCTAGGTGGAGGGTCACCGCCTAGAGATCGCATAACGCCTTTTGTAACCTTGATATATTTTGGTTGTACTTTTTTTTTGAAAAATAGAAAGAAAGAGCATTATCTGGCAACTGATTTGTTTACTTTGCTTTTTTTGTCTCTTCCAGCATGACGCTGCCTGTCGTGTTATAGCCAGATTAAAGAAGGAAAGGGATGAGGCCAGAGCACTTTTGGCTCAAGCTGAGAGACAGATTCCTGCATCAGTTGCAGGAGCTGCTCCTGCAGCCGTTGTTTCCAATGGAAAAAGAGGTACCAGCTGTTCGATGTTCTCCATCTAAATTGATATTTCAAGTTTTAGGTATCTCATAATGCATCTTTGTTTGATACAGCAATGGAAGATGAAATTGGCCCTGACGGGAAGAAGATTCGTCCTGGTATCAACCCTGTCATGATTGATGAACTTACAGAGTGTAATACCATGCTTTCAGCACAGCGTAAGAAAAGACAGGTATGTGTTATGCTCCATATTCAGCATTAAAAGCTAAAATATGGTCTAAAACATTCATTGTGGTAGCTGTACTTTATTAAAAAAACTGAATTCTCTAGAGTTAGCTTGCTTCATGAGCTTGTCATGCATCGAGTTATTTTGACTGTAGATTACATGTTAACGAGCTAGTTCCATATCCTTCGACTGTAGTTTAAGCTTTAGTTGCATGTTGTTGAGTTACTACGGAGTAATTGCTTCTGTTTTCTCTCAGGTTCCTCCAACTCTGGCACCGATCGATGCACTCGAGAGATACACTCAAATCTCCAGCCATCCCCTTCATAAGACGAACAAACCAGGCATTTTGTCCATGGATGTTCATCCTTCAAAGGTTAGTTTGTTACTATGTGTTGTTTGGATATTGTATATCTTTTTGCTGTAATGGCACAGAAATTGATCACTTATATCTGGCGGTGATGCGTTTTATTTATGGGCAAGTTAGTGTCCCACACATGGCTGTTTATATGCTGCAAAATCCTTGTTTTAGCTGGCATATTTAGCTTTATAAGCGGTTAAGAATAATTCGTGTCCCATTCCCTTATGCATTTGCCTGGATGTTATATATCTCTGAACAGGAAAACCTGTGAATTGTTCTTGATGCAAGAGCCTTCTCAGAAAATATAGAGTTATACCAAATCATATTCACAAGTTTTCAACCAGTGAATTGTTCTGGATGCAAGAGCCTTCTCAGAAAATATTGAGTTATAAACAAATCATATTCACAAGTTTTCAGTTATCATTAATTCATCATCATTATTGATGTAGTTGTAGCTTTAATGGGAACCTTGTTTATTTCAACTTTAGTGAAGTTAAATTGATGTATAATTTCATTATATTTATCCAGTTACCTTGTTCTTGTCATGGATTTACAGGACATTATTGCAACTGGGGGTATCGATACAAATGCAGTACTCTTTGACCGGTCATCTGGTCAAATCTTGTGCACGCTTACTGGTCACTCAAAGAAGGTATTTCCCCATGTGATTTTGAATTTTGTTGTGTCTTCTATAATTTCCAGCAAGTTGTAACATTGTAACTTTCCATTACACAGATAACCACTTTGAAGTTTGTTCCACGGGATCAACTCTTTGTAACTGGATCAGCAGATAAGGCAATTCCCATTTACCATAGGTTTAAGTAACCACTGGAACAATAGGTCATAGTAATTACATTACTGATTTATTTGCAAACGTTGCAGACTGTTCGCATTTGGCAAGAGAATGAGAATGGAAACTATAACTGCGTCCATACATTGAAAGACCATACTGCTGAGGTTAGTATTTTGGCGGCCAGGATCCTATAACGCTTGCATTCTTAATTCTACGTATTTTCCTATCTTTAGACGAATGGTTTGCTCAGACAGCTACTAGTATGCTATGCATAGATATATATTCCTTTGCATTCAGATTCCATTCCTGTAATTTTGGTATGGCTTACAAATTTACTTTTATTACTTTGTATGTTTAATAATGAATCCTTTTTATGTAAGAATAAGTTATCAGAGGTGGAATTTATATTGTAAAATAAATTTGCAAAATATTTTCTGATGGATGTCTGTAGTATGCTTCTACCAAAAAGTCACAAAATCTCTTTTTTTTCACCAAATATTCTTGATTGTTGCACTCAACTGTTTTGGCTCATTTGTGTGTGCTGTTAATTACAGAAATGTGAAATGCTCTCTATCCTGTTCATTCTCCGTACTTTTATAATATAGCAGTGCTTAGTGCCTACTGTCTTAACTATTAGTAGTCTTGTTATTAAAAAGTCTAATTTTCTTTTTGTAATCTCTTAGGTTGAAGCTGTTACAGTACATGCGACTCAGAAGTATTTTGTGAGTGCTTCCAAGGATAACTCGTGGTGCTTCTATGATATTTCAACAGGATCTTGCCTGACACAGGTTACCTCCCTCACACACATGCACACATATTCTTATTACGCACGAGTATGCATACCAATGTGCATGATTATTTTTATCAGGTTGGCGAGGCTTCAGGACAAGAGGGATATACATCTGCGTCTTTCCATCCAGATGGTCTTATCCTTGGAACAGGAACTACTGATGCTGTTGTTAAAATTTGGGATGTGAAGACTCAGGTGTGATTTGGTATCACTTTGTTCAAGATTGTTTTTAGGTGATCATGCTCTTGGAACATGTCTGATAATGACATTTCTATCTGTAGTCAAATGTCGCGAAGTTTGAGGGGCATGTTGGACCAGTCACTGCTATGTCTTTCTCTGAAAATGGTTACTTCCTAGCGGTACGTAATTTGGATAAAAAGCTATGTGCACAATGTTAATTTTTTTAGTTTCTAATTTTGCCATCACTTTGCAGACTGCTGCTCATGATGGTGTCAAGCTTTGGGATCTTCGGAAATTAAGAAATTTTAGGACCTTCTCTCCCTATGATTCGGACACGCCAACCAATACTGGTAAGTAACTTGGCTGTGAACAGCAAGAATGGTGCACATGCTTGCATTTGCATATGTATAATCAGAGCTATCGGGAGAGGGTCATTTGATTTATGAAATCCACTATCGACTTCTTGCCTTGATACTGTATTTTTCTTTTGTTTGGATCTGCTTTCTGTAGAATTTATTTGTTCTCTTGTTAACTGGATTTTTTTGGTTCTTAAAAGTGAGTGTAATAATATGATGTATGACATTTTTTTTCCTGCAGTGGAATTTGATTTTAGCGGAAACTATCTTGCCATTGGTGGTTCAGATATAAGGTATGTTCTAGTAACTTTTAATTACTGGTATTTGAGAGTTCAAGAATTTCCTGGCAATGTTGTCGGGGATTCCTATGTGTAATCTAGACAGGGTATATAGACCTCCACTTTGCATGCTGGTTACTTGATCGCCTAGTGATCACTTCTGTGAGCATTTTTAGACGATTGCTGCACTGCATTTGTTTCAACTATCCCATTTCAAATTATTTGTTTAAACGGTGTTACTTTCAAATTTGTTGCTTTTGGTCTGTTTTATGTAGTATGATTTTGTTTATTCTACAAGAGATATGTTTGAAATGCTATTGTTCCTTATGTTGATTAACAAAGTAACATGCATCATTGATTGGTTTCTGTCTGGCAGTTGTGAACTTGATAGTCAATGCAGACCATTTTCTTGTATCTGCATCATAATATTTATGTTGCATAAAAATATGAACTCCTTGGTCCACATATAAGTCAACAAATCTTCCATTGATGTACTCAGTATTATATATACCTAGCATAAAGCTTCCGCGTTACAGAAGAATGATCCCTCCTAATACTGATGGTCACATATTAAAGCTGAAAGATGGTCACATATATTGTAAAGCTGAAAGACTCCTGATTGTGTCTCTAGGGTCTACCAAGTAGCTAATGTTAAGGTCGAATGGAATCATATCAAGACATTACACGATTTATCAGGAACAGGTATGCCCCTCTTTTTGTCTTAGTCTCTTGGTGCCATTCCTTAGTTCTTGAAGCACACATTGACGTGGTGGTGTGACATTTGTCCTTCCACAGGGAAAGTAACTTCCGTAAAGTTCGGAGCAGATGCTAAGTACATAGCCGTAGGTTCTATGGACCGCAATCTACGGATATTTGGCCTCCCTGGAGATGACCAAATGGAGGAATCAAACACAGTGGCCGAGTGATGGAGATCCATGGTACCTAATTTGTTTCTTCTGCTACCCTCCGCATTATATTCTGATGATGGATAGACTGAGTGCACATGGATACATCACAAGAGAGAAGGGTCCTGGCGGGGATTACTTTTTGCGCTTCGGTCGGTGTAAACAAGCTGTG
>JAHUYU010001331.1:0-11438 GCA_030439765.1 Tripidium arundinaceum | reverse complement strand
GAATGAATTTGAAGGTTATATGGTGCCACTATTGTTTCTTTGCTATGTATGATCTAGTGGTAGCATATAACTTGTTTAAGTAGCTTGTGATCCTAAGTGTTTAATCTAGAGAACTTGTCTAAATATTTGCTTCAACATGGTGCATGATAACCCTTCTAGTGAGGTGTGAAGAAGCTTGCCCTTGGATCAAACCGAAGCATTTTATTCATGCAAGCAATCTAGGTTGAATCACAAACTTGATCCTCACCCCATAACATGACATGATAATCTATCTAAAATTGGTCCCTTGTGGTCATTGGTGCCAAAGGGGGAGGAAATGTTGTTCACAAAGATAGATTTTAAAAGGGGAGAAAACCTAAAGGGGAGAATTGATAAAAGAAGGGGATCAACTAAAATTTTGAGTACACAAGTAGGGGGGAGCAAGCTCTTAAACATGAATGTTGCATTTCTTTGTGCAATTCATATGTATGATGCATAGTTATGCATTTCTTTTTCTCCGATACATTGCTTGTGTGGTGACTTGCTAGTATAATTTGAATGGTATATTGAGGTACTAACATGAATAGGAAGTAGTTAGATTTTTCTTGCTTCATGTCTTCCAAAGTGGTACTAGAGTCTTGCTTATAATGTTGATCTCACGAGGTTTCTAGTTATGTTTGTGTTTTTCCAAGTGGTATCTAACTACACAAGGTGCTAAGATGGTGTCTATCGCTACTCCGATGGTATCACACTTCAAAGGTCTATAATCTAAAACACTTAGCACCTATTGGTAGTCAATGCTCCTATATTTTCCTATCTAAACATGTATGCTTCCTAAATCCAAACATATAGCATACATGTAGGGGGAGCCATTGCTATCAACATGATTTCATGATCACTTGTCCTAATTCTTACACATGGTAACATATTTGGGCATTGTGACATGAAGTCAATCAAAATTTTAACATAATATCTTTGTGAAAGGGTTGTCACCAATTACCAACAAGGGGGAGATTGAAAGCTCTATGTTTGGTGTTGATAATTAGTGACAATGCCTAAGTACTAATCCTATGCCTAAGTTGTATATAGCATATTCCAAGGTTGGTGGCAAGATGGACATGGTGATCATGATGGCCACACTTGGATTTGGATGCAACCCTACATGATCAAGGCAAAGGTATATGCTTAAGGGTTGTGTTTTAGTAACCAAGACACCTAGTGGGTGTGGTTACATTATAGGATAGATAGCCGTACTATAAAGAGGGGAATGATGCGGCTATTGAACTCCTAAGTGCCTCTAGGTGTGCATTTCATAATCATATGCATTTGGATAGAACTAATAACGCCTCGAAAAATGATTGTGAAAATGATAACACACTCGCACATGACGATGATCACTTGGTGGTGTTAGCACATTTACGATGGCGGTGGAGTTTGAGTGGTAGAGAGGGTTTGGGGTCCTCTCTCTCTCCTGCCAAGCTTGCGAGGCGGGATTCAGGCGTTTTCGAGGAGTTGAAATGACTTTTTTCCTTTACGCTAATGTTGAGATTTGGAGGCAATGTCACGTGGTGTTTCACGAGCTAAAAATTGTGCTAAAGTGATACACATTTTTAGTCTAGCTCAAATGTGAAAGGGTGAAACAAGTAGAGCAACAAAAAATTGAAAATCGCTTGTGTTAGAGGCGATAGACGCTAGCTCGGGGAGCGACAGACGTGACCATAGCGTCTGTCGTCTCACCCTGGCCACGGCGCGCGCGCGCGTGAGCAGTCAGACGCGGTGGTGGCCGAGCGACAGACGCTGGGCTAGCCACTGTTGCCGCGTCTGTCGCATGGGCGATCGCGGCGCTCACACGGCGCGGCTGTGTCAGATGCTAGCACACGTCCGTCGGGCGCATAGGGGACGTGTCCATCGCTGTCTTGAGCAAACATGTTCTCTACCGCATCTGTTGAGCGCGATAGACGTTGGCCAAAATGCGACGTACGCATTTGACGCAATGGGCGTGAACGCTGTGAACTTCAAACGGTCAAGACTCGTGGCACACGTACGTGCGACAGACGCTGGGTAGAGTGTCTGTCGGGTGAGCGACAGACGCGTCTGTCGCGTTCGCGAGGAGCAACAGATGCTGGACAGCGCGTCTGTCGGTTGAGTGACAGACACGTCTGTCGCGTGCGTCTGCACCCCTTCTAGCTCCTAACAGCTTTTTTTGTTTGGGGGTGCTTATAAATACTTGTTGGCTGGCTCTTGGCTCACCTCTTGCACTCTTTGACATACTTGTGAGCACTTTGAGCTAAGCAACTCCCCTCCCACTCATCTCTCTTGCTTCTTTGCATATTCAAAGTGAGATTGAGTGATCCAAGTACATTTGCATTGCGAGATTGCATCTAGTTGGCACTTGGTGGTTGATTTGCTGCGGGATTCTTGTTTCTCTTGGTGGTTGCCGCCACCTAGACGGCTTGGAGCAGCTTGGAGGCGTTGGCAAGAGTTGGTGATTGTTCTTGGCCACCTCCGGTGATTATGAGGGGTTTGTGCCTACCTCGGCGAAGCGCCAAAGGAAACATTAGTGAATTGCTCGTGTCATTGCAACCTCTTGCCATTTGGTAGGTTCTTGTGGCGCTTTTTGAGAGGCTCGGTGTGTGACCGATTAGCCACCGAACCACGTGGTGAAGAGAGACACAACGGGGACTAGCGTGCTGGCAAGCACGTGAACCTCGGGATAAATCTTGTGTCATCACTTTCATATTGTGATTGATTGATCCCGGTGTTCGGTTGTCTTGGTATTTATTGTTGATCATATTGGTTGGCTCAATACTTCGCCCCTCGGTGAAACTCTCCTAACTCAACTCCGCATTACCTTCTTAGTTACCTTTGCTAGCTAGATAGTTTTGCTAGAGTAGCTCTTTTGTGTAGCTTGCTAGTTTTAGTTGTAGTTTCCTTTTCGTTTGAATTGTGCGGTTGAGTGCATATATATTAGAATTGTGAATTGGATAAGTGGCTTGCAAACACCCCGTAGGCTAAGCAAAACTCGCATCTCGCTATTTGTTATATTGATAAACTTGTTTAGCACACTTTGTAGGAAATTTTAATAGGCTATTCACCCCCCCTCTAGCCATCAAGACCTTTCATTGGCTCGACTAGAGCCTAACAGGGAAGGTGATAACTACAAGAGAAGGCCAAGAGTACCCCTAAGAGGGAGGGTTAGGATGGAGAATATTTGAGGAATATGCGTTAGCTGGCATATGATAAAAATGTAATTGTACCATGGCTGTAACATCTCCCTATAAAAGGGGGACTTGAACCCCAAAAAAGTAGCCAATCCTAGAGGGCTCAAAACCCTAAGCAACCTTATCTCAATAATCGTGCACATATAGCCGCAAGGGGCCTTCGAGCATCGTCAAAGGCTTCACTACTCATTGGCTAATATTCTTTACTCATCACGGTTCACTCATTGCTAGGAAGACCTAGGCCAACATGGCGATGCGAGCAACACACAGCAAGCCAGATGATCCACACTAGAGATCTGCTTACCTTCAACGTCGGGCTGGTTGGATCTAATTGGAAACCCGAAAGACGTGTCAGTCAATTTGACCTGCAATTGATAAGGGAAAGAAAGCTTATTAGTAACACAAGGCGAAACATGCCAGTTTTGCTCCAGACAGTTCTGAATATGCGGCTCCAAAAGCTAGCGAATGAGGCCATCGACTAAATAGTCAATGTCTGATGTTTATGTAAAAGAAAGCTCTTAGTAATAGGAAGAAATCGGTTAATCATGTATAAATCATGGTAGGCAAGATCTTGGATTATGACAAATTTTATAATGAACATTTAACCAAGATAAGAACATGCACAATACACCCAAATATAGAAAATTAGAGGGGTTTATCATACAAGTTCTCACTTTTTAGTCAAATAGCTGATTTCAAGATAAAAGATCATAACTCATATCAATTAACTATTAAACACAAACAAATTCACGAATGATCAGCCTTAATCTACTATGATTAATAGTGAGGGTCGAGCGGATCGATATAGCTATGATAATCACAATAAACTTTGAGACAGAAGGCTCATGAATCTGTTCACCTTTAAAAGTCGCATGGCATAAGGTATGTATGTGAAGGCTCACACAATCGGCTAAAACAGCCGTTTTCAGACATGGAAAACAGACAAAATGCATGATTCATTCATGATTGAACTGCTAGTTAACAAGATCCGATCTAAGGCTCCACCAGTGAGGTTCGAGCAGATCAGTGCAGCTATAGTGATAACTATTGATAAAAGCTCATTAGCCATTGAATTTTTTGATAAATGACTCGTGTTTTCGAATGTGTCCCATGTGTAGTTAAGATCGAGGTAAAACAGCCGATCTAGCAGGACTAATCACTCATCTTCTAGGTTTTAGTTAAAAGTGATCAAGAGATGATTAATCAAAGTGGTATGATGCCAATCTATCTCAATCTTAACTGGATAAATGATTTTGTTGCTGGTAATAGAGCATTGATTACAATAAAATTGATAACTGGAGAGATTAACTGAAAGCAATAAGAAGAAATCTCACTGATCTCGATTAATCAGATAACTAGTGATCTCGCATAACAAGATCGATAACTAATGAATCAGCCAAAGCAGTAAGGAAAATCCTACTCATCTTAGCAGACTCGATGACTAGTGATATTGCATTAAACGATGAGTCATCTAACGCAAGATCGATAACTATGATTGATATAAAAAATTCACAAGAGGTCAATCAGCTGATGCAGCCTTGCAACTTTAAGATACAATCGATAACTAGCTTATATCACATTGTAAGAGATCAATCGGCTGATGCAAACCTTACAAGCGATATAAACCGTGACGGTGCTTACAAGCAAACCGGAGGTCGATCAGCCAATGCAGCCTTGTTCGCTAAAGAACTCATCGAGATCTATAGTACTCCTACTCCTAGGGTTTTGGTGTGCTGCCAAAAAGTTGTGTTGTATTGATTGATTGGTCTCCTGTACAATAACCAGGGCTTAATATTTATACCTAGAGCCTAAACACGAGTTCTACTCGAATACGACTTGTTACAATTCTTGGAAATAAAGAAAACCTTCTATCTTTAACGATAACTTGAACTCTAATCCTTCCCTTTCTGTAGAGCTCGACATGTCTTTCCTGATGCCGTACAACTTGCTGATGTCATCCTAAAAAATAGCCGATTTCGACCTGTCCTCAAAATCAGCTAATACCGATCCTCGCCTGATCGATTCCTTGATGATGCAATCTCAGAAGTTTTGAGTTCCCGCGTTCTTCCTTCCAAATTCTAGTGGAATCGGCTTGCTTCGGCTAAATCAAGACAACCAGATTATTTATTTCTAGAGTTTTAGCCATGGAAGGTGTCTTATCGCTAGGTAAAGGATGTGTATCTCCATCATGCATACCTTGCATGTTAGTTTTGCATCTACTGATTTCCTAAACTAATAAACAAATTCCTACAAATCGGTTTGGGAGGCGTCACATGAAACCTCAAGCATTGGGACCATGCTCAATGACTTTAGAGAGTTAGTGTAAGTGCAATCAAGCCCTAATCTTAGGTTTTGGTGATAATGACCATGTAATTAGAAAACTAATGAGATTTATTGAGATGACAAAGCAAGTAAAATAAAAAGGAGGACAATACAAATGATGGTGGATCCCCCAATCACAAAAGGACATGGTGATTAAGTCAAAAGCGGCTTAAATTCTTTTATGTTTTAAATTTGAGTTTAGGAAAAGTTATACTATAAAGGAGGATACAATGCACAAGCTTTAATGTGCAACTGTTTGCACTAGAATTTGGAAGGAAGAACGCGGGAACTCAAAACTTCTGAGATTGCATCATCAAGGAATCGATCAGGCGAGGATCGGTATTAGCTGATTTTGAGGACAGGTCGAAATCGGCTATTTTTTAGGATGACATCAGCAAGTTGTACGGCATCAGGAAAGACATGTCGAGCTCTACAGAAAGGGAAGGATTAGAGTTCAAGTTATCGTTAAAGATAGAAGGTTTTCTTTATTTCCAAGAATTGTAACAAGTCGTATTCGAGTAGAACTCGTGTTTAGGCTCTAGGTATAAATATTAAGCCCTGGTTATTGTACAGGAGACCAATCAATCAATACAACACAACTTTTTGGCAGCACACCAAAACCCTAGGAGTAGGAGTACTATAGATCTCGATGAGTTCTTTAGCGAACAAGGCTGCATTGGCTGATCGACCTCCGGTTTGCTTGTAAGCACCGTCACGGTTTATATCGCTTGTAAGGTTTGCATCAGCCGATTGATCTCTTACAATGTGATATAAGCTAGTTATCGATTGTATCTTAAAGTTGCAAGGCTGCATCAGCTGATTGACCTCTTGTGAATTTTTTATATCAATCATAGTTATCGATCTTGCGTTAGATGACTCATCGTTTAATGCAATATCACTAGTCATCGAGTCTGCTAAGATGAGTAGGATTTTCCTTACTGCTTTGGCTGATTCATTAGTTATCGATCTTGTTATGCGAGATCACTAGTTATCTGATTAATCGAGATCAGTGAGATTTCTTCTTATTGCTTTCAGTTAATCTCTCCAGTTATCAATTTTATTGTAATCAATGCTCTATTACCAGCAACAAAATCATTTATCCAGTTAAGATTGAGATAGATTGGCATCATACCACTTTGATTAATCATCTCTTGATCACTTTTAACTAAAACCTAGAAGATGAGTGATTAGTCCTGCTAGATCGGCTGTTTTACCTCGATCTTAACTACACATGGGACACATTCGAAAACACGAGTCATTTATCAAAAAATTCAATGGCTAATGAGCTTTTATCAATAGTTATCACTATAGCTGCACTGATCTGCTCGAACCTCACTGGTGGAGCCTTAGATCGGATCTTGTTAACTAGCAGTTCAATCATGAATGAATCATGCATTTTGTCTGTTTTCCATGTCTGAAAACGGCTGTTTTAGCCGATTGTGTGAGCCTTCACATACATACCTTATGCCATGCGACTTTTAAAGGTGAACAGATTCATGAGCCTTCTGTCTCAAAGTTTATTGTGATTATCATAGCTATATCGATCCGCTCGACCCTCACTATTAATCATAGTAGATTAAGGCTGATCATTCGTGAATTTGTTTGTGTTTAATAGTTAATTGATATGAGTTATGATCTTTTATCTTGAAATCAGCTATTTGACTAAAAAGTGAGAACTTGTATGATAAACCCCTCTAATTTTCTATATTTGGGTGTATTGTGCATGTTCTTATCTTGGTTAAATGTTCATTATAAAATTTGTCATAATCCAAGATCTTGCCTACCATGATTTATACATGATTAACCGATTTCTTCCTATTACTAAGAGCTTTCTTTTACATAAACATCAGACATTGACTATTTAGTCGATGGCCTCATTCGCTAGCTTTTGGAGCCGCATATTCAGAACTGTCTGGAGCAAAACTGGCATGTTTCGCCTTGTGTTACTAATAAGCTTTCTTTCCCTTATCAATTGCAGGTCAAATGACTGACACGTCTTTCGGGTTTCCAATTAGATCCAACCAGCCCGACGTTGAAGGTAAGCAGATCTCTAGTGTGGATCATCTGGCTTGCTGTGTGTTGCTCGCATCGCCATGTTGGCCTAGGTCTTCCTAGCAATGAGTGAACCGTGATGAGTAAAGAATATTAGCCAATGAGTAGTGAAGCCTTTGACGATGCTCGAAGGCCCCTTGCGGCTATATGTGCACGATTATTGAGATAAGGTTGCTTAGGGTTTTGAGCCCTCTAGGATTGGCTACTTTTTGGGGTTCAAGTCCCCCTTTTATAGGGAGATGTTACAGCCATGGTACAATTACATTTTTATCATATGCCAGCTAACGCATATTCCTCAAATATTCTCCATCCTAACCCTCCCTCTTAGGGGTACTCTTGGCCTTCTCTTGTAGTTATCACCTTCCCTGTTAGGCTCTAGTCGAGCCAATGAAAGGTCTTGATGGCTAGAGGGGGGGTGAATAGCCTATTAAAATTTCCTACAAAGTGTGCTAAACAAGTTTATCAATATAACAAATAGCGAGATGCGAGTTTTGCTTAGCCTACGGGGTGTTTGCAAGCCACTTATCCAATTCACAATTCTAATATATATGCACTCAACCGCACAATTCAAACGAAAAGGAAACTACAACTAAAACTAGCAAGCTACACAAAAGAGCTACTCTAGCAAAACTATCTAGCTAGCAAAGGTAACTAAGAAGGTAATGCGGAGTTGAGTTAGGAGAGTTTCACCGAGGGGCGAAGTATTGAGCCAACCAATATGATCAACAATAAATACCAAGACAACCGAACACCGGGATCAATCAATCACAATATGAAAGTGATGACACAAGATTTATCCCGAGGTTCACGTGCTTGCCAGCACGCTAGTCCCCGTTGTGTCTCTCTTCACCACGTGGTTCGGTGGCTAATCGGTCACACACCGAGCCTCTCAAAAAGCGCCACAAGAACCTACCAAATGGCAAGAGGTTGCAATGACACGAGCAATTCACTAATGTTTCCTTTGGCGCTTCGCCGAGGTAGGCACAACCCCTCATAATCACCGGAGGTGGCCAAGAACAATCACCAACTCTTGCCAACGCCTCCAAGCTGCTCCAAGCCGTCTAGGTGGCGGCAACCACCAAGAGAAACAAGAATCCCGCAGCAAATCAACCACCAAGTGCCAACTAGATGCAATCTCGCAATGCAAATGTACTTGGATCACTCAATCTCACTTTGAATATGCAAAGAAGCAAGAGAGATGAGTGGGAGGGGAGTTGCTTAGCTCAAAGTGCTCACAAGTATGTCAAAGAGTGCAAGAGGTGAGCCAAGAGCCAGCCAACAAGTATTTATAAGCACCCCCAAACAAAAAAAGCTGTTAGGAGCTAGAAGGGGTGCAGACGCACGCGACAGACGTGTCTGTCACTCAACCGACAGACGCGCTGTCCAGCATCTGTTGCTCCTCGCGAACGCGACAGACGCGTCTGTCGCTCACCCGACAGACACTCTACCCAGCGTCTGTCGCACGTACGTGTGCCACGAGTCTTGACCGTTTGAAGTTCACAGCGTTCACGCCCATTGCGTCAAATGCGTACGTCGCATTTTGGCCACGTCTATCGCGCTCAACAGATGCGGTAGAGAACATGTTTGCTCAAGACAGCGATGGACACGTCCCCTATGCGCCCGACGGACGTGTGCTAGCATCTGACACAGCCGCGCCGTGTGAGCGCCGCGATCGCCCATGCGACAGACGCGGCAACAGTGGCTAGCCCAGCGTCTGTCGCTCGGCCACCACCGCGTCTGACTGCTCACGCGCGCGCGCGCCGTGGCCAGGGTGAGACGACAGACGCTATGGTCACGTCTGTCGCTCCCCGAGCTAGCGTCTATCGCCTCTAACACAAGCGATTTCAATTTTTTGTTGCTCTACTTGTTTCACCCTTTCACATTGAGCTAGACTAAAAATGTGTATCACTTTAGCACAATTTTTAGCTCGTGAAACACCACGTGACATTGCCTCCAAATCTCAACATTAGCGTAAAGGAAAAAAGTCATTTCAACTCCTCGAAAACGCCTGAATCCCGCCTCGCAAGCTTGGCAGGAGAGAGAGAGGACCCCAAACCCTCTCTACCACTCAAACTCCACCGCCATCGTAAATGTGCTAACACCACCAAGTGATCATCGTCATGTGCGAGTGTGTTATCATTTTCACAATCATTTTTCGAGGCGTTATTAGTTCTATCCAAATGCATATGATTATGAAATGCACACCTAGAGGCACTTAGGAGTTCAATAGCCGCATCATTCCCCTCTTTATAGTACGGCTATCTATCCTATAATGTAACCACACCCACTAGGTGTCTTGGTTACTAAAACACAACCCTTAAGCATATACCTTTGCCTTGATCATGTAGGGTTGCATCCAAATCCAAGTGTGGCCATCATGATCACCATGTCCATCTTGCCACCAACCTTGGAATATGCTATATACAACTTAGGCATAGGATTAGTACTTAGGCATTGTCACTAATTATCAACACCAAACATAGAGCTTTCAATCTCCCCCTTGTTGGTAATTGGTGACAACCCTTTCACAAAGATATTATGTTAAATTTTGATTGACTTCATGTCACAATGCCCAAATATGTTACCATGTGTAAGAATTAGGACAAGTGATCATGAAATCATGTTGATAGCAATGGCTCCCCCTACATGTATGCTATATGTTTGGATTTAGGAAGCATACATGTTTAGATAGGAAAATATAGGAGCATTGACTACCAATAGGTGCTAAGTGTTTTAGATTATAGACCTTTGAAGTGTGATACCATCGGAGTAGCGATAGACACCATCTTAGCACCTTGTGTAGTTAGATACCACTTGGAAAAACACAAACATAACTAGAAACCTCGTGAGATCAACATTATAAGCAAGACTCTAGTACCACTTTGGAAGACATGAAGCAAGAAAAATCTAACTACTTCCTATTCATGTTAGTACCTCAATATACCATTCAAATTATACTAGCAAGTCACCACACAAGCAATGTATCGGAGAAAAAGAAATGCATAACTATGCATCATACATATGAATTGCACAAAGAAATGCAACATTCATGTTTAAGAGCTTGCTCCCCCTACTTGTGTACTCAAAATTTTAGTTGATCCCCTTCTTTTATCAATTCTCCCCTTTAGGTTTTCTCCCCTTTTAAAATCTATCTTTGTGAACAACATTTCCTCCCCCTTTGGCACCAATGACCACAAGGGACCAATTTTAGATAGATTATCATGTCATGTTATGGGGTGAGGATCAAGTTTGTGATTCAACCTAGATTGCTTGCATGAATAAATGCTTCGGTTTGATCCAAGGGCAAGCTTCTTCACACCTCACTAGAAGGGTTATCATGCACCATGTTGAAGCAAATATTTAGACAAGTTCTCTAGATTAAACACTTAGGATCACAAGCTACTTAAACAAGTTATATGCTACCACTAGATCATACATAGCAAAGAAACAATAGTGGCACCATATAACCTTCAAATTCATTTAAATTTCATGAATGACCCTAGAACATAAGAAATCATGACTAGATGCACTAAACATGTCCTTAGTATAGAATGTATGACATGTCAACCAATTGTACCTTGGGGCTCGAAGGAGATGCATGTCATATCATGGAGGTGCATCAACTCATGTTAGACAAGTCAAGTATGTTCAACTCATTCTTTAGCTTGTGAAATCTCTTCTCATCAAGTGGCTTGGTGAATAGATTAGTTAATTGATCTTCGGTGCCCACACTCTCAATAGCAATGTCACCCTTTTTGATGCATCCGGCCTAGGTGGGGTTGGCCGAGGCCACTAAATTAGGTTGCCCGGACCCCAACAGTTCATATGCACACCCACTCGGGGAAAGGCCCAATGTCCCAAAAA
>JAHUYU010000994.1:0-16894 GCA_030439765.1 Tripidium arundinaceum | reverse complement strand
GTTAAAGGAAGCTTAACAAGAGTGGCATCAAGTTCGATGGCAAGAAGAAGAAATTCTTCACAAGTAGCAAGAGAAAGCCAATCTCGGAGATGGATTGCTACAATTGTGGTGAACTTGGTCATCTAGCTCATCAATGCCCTAGACCACCAAAAGACAAGTACAAGAACAAAAACAAGGGCAAGAAAAATGATTCAAGTGATGAAGAAGAAGAGAAGAAGAGGAACAAGCCATACAAGAAGAAGGATGGCAAAAGAAGGAGTTCCACAAGAAAAAGAAGGGAGGAAAGGCATACATTGTTGGTGATTGGCTCACCGACATTGAATCATCATGTGAGTCCTCCGAAGATGAGAGCAATGATGAGAAAGAGAAGGTTGCCGCATTTGTGATGGGGCCATCATCTTCACCAACATCTTCATCACCACCTTCACCGCCTCCTTCACCATCATCGTCCACTACTCACCTATGCCTTATGGCCAAGGGTGAACGAAAGGTACAAAACCATGATAGTGATGATGATGACGATAGTGATAGTGATGATGAATATGACTCACCTTCTTATGATGAACTTGTAAAATTATTAAACAAATACACTAAAATCATAAGAAGAACTAGAAGTGAAAATGATGATCTTCAAATGAAAATGAATCACTCTCATCAAAGATTGAAAATATTCAAAAGACTAGTGGTGAGCTTAGAGTTCAAAATGAAGTGATGTCTTCCACTCTCAAGGAACTCAAAACCTCCTATAAAGAGCTTAAAGATCAACATGATAAACTTGAGAAGAAGCATGATGAGCTCATCACTAGACACAATTCTCTAAAGGACAAATATACCACATTAAAAATTGATTATGATAGTCTTGTGGTTGCAAATGAACTTGCTCTTGAGACACATGATGCTACTAACCATGTTGTTAAGTGTGATAGCTACATCATGTGATGACTTGATCATTGAAAACATTGAGCGAGGTTCTAGTAGCAAAGGCAAGAGTGTGGTTGAGTCAAGCAATCATCATGATTATGCCAAGATTAAGAGTGAAAATGAGAAGCTTGCAAGTGAGAACAAGAAGCTAAAAGGTTTGATGGCTCTTGAGAAGCAACCAACTAATGAGTCACTCATTGAAGAAAACAAAAAGCTCAAGCAAGAAAAAGAGCATCTCAAGACCGGCCTAAGCAAGTTCACAAGAGGCCAACATTTGCAAAGTGAGCTCCTCATGAACACCGTAATGAAGATGGATAGAAGTGGTATTGGGTACTTGGCAAATCAAGAGAAGAAAGCAAAAGCTCAACAACAACAAAGCAAGTCAAAGCCCAAGCCAAAGAGATGTGTTGAGTGTGGTCAAGAAGGTCACTTTGCTCATGAATGCAAAACTCCACCACCACAACCCTTGCCCAAGCATGCTAGACCTTTCGCTTTCAATGCTCATTATATGCTAAGAAAAGATTCAAATGGAAAGATGAAAGTCATATTTTTGGGTCCCCCCAAACAAGAATAGGCCAAAGAAAATATGGTTGCCAAGTCACTAGTGGATAAAGTCAAGGCCCCTCTCAAGTTTGGGTCCCTAAACAAAAAGCTTGATCTCTTGTGTGTAGGTGAACTACAAGACCGGTGGAACTCATTGGGTTATTGATAGTGGTTGCACTCAACATATGACCGGTGATCCTCGTATGTTCACCACCATTGAAGAGAATGGTATATGTCAAGAGAAGATCACATTTGGGGATAATTCAAAGAGCAAAGTCAAGGGTATAGGCAAGATTGCAATATCACATGATCACTCACTCTCAAATGTGCTCTATGTTGCTTCATTGAGTTTCAACTTGTTGTCCGTTGGGCAACTTTGTGACCTTGGCTTCCAATGCTTGTTCACACCAAATGAAGTGGGAAGTTTCAAAGATAGATGACAAGCAAGTGATATTCAAAGGCTTTAGATACAATAATCTTTATCTTGTTGACTTCACCTCCGAAGATGCAAATTTGATGACATGTTTGTTCACCAAGACCTCACTTGGTTGGCTTTGGCATAGGAGGCTTGCTCATGTTGGAATGAACACTCTCAACAAGCTATTGAAGAAAGAACTAGTGAGAGGATTGAAGGATGTGAAGTTTGAAAAGGACAAACCTTGTAGTGCATGTCCAAGCGGGCAAACAAGTTGCAAACACTCATCCAACCAAAGCTTTCATGTCAACTTCAAGAGTGCTAGAACTTCTACACATGGATTTGTTTGGGCCTACAACATACAAGAGCTTGGTGGTAATCTCTATTGTCTTGTGATAGTGGATGACTACTCAAGGTATACATGGACCTTCTTCCTTCATGACAAATCCGAAGTGGCAAATTGCTTCAAGAAGTTTGCAAAGAGAGCTCAAAATGAATTTGAAGTCAAGATAAAGAAGATTAGAAGTGACAATGGGAAAGAATTTGACAACACCAACATTGAAGCTTATTGTGATGAAATTGGAATCAAGCATGAGGTGTCTTCAACCTACACTCCTCAACAAAATGGTGTAGTTGAGAGAAAGAACCGAACTTTGATCACTCTTGCAAGAACAATGCTAGATGAGTACAACACTCCGGAGAAGTTGTGGGCCGAGGCAATCAACACCGCATGCTATGCTTCAAATCGCCTCTTCCTACAAAAGTTTCTTGGCAAGACCCCCTATGAGTTGCTTAATGGCAAGAAGCCGGACGTTTCTTTCTTCCGGGTGTTTGGTTGCAAATGTTACATCTACAAGAAGCGTCAACACCTAGGGAAGTTTCAAAGACGTTGTGATATTGGTTTTCTTGTTGGTTACTCATCAAAGTCCAAAACATATAGAGTATTTAACCATGCCACCGTTTGGTTGAAGAAATATATGATGTGGAATTTGATGAATCTAATGGCTCCCAAGGAGCAATTGAGAATTGTGATGATGTAGGTGATGAACCCTTGAGGGAGGCCATGAAGAACATGCCGGTGGGAGACATCAAGCCAAAAGATGATGATGACGATGTACAAATTGTTGATCCACCATCTTCATCACGTGTGCCTCAAGATGATAACAAGAATGAGAGAGTTGAAAATAAAGACACTCATGTCTCTCATGAACAATCCGAGGCACAAGCTCAAGATGTTGATGCTCCTCATCCACCTCCTCAAGTGGTTGATAAAAGAAATTCACCACTACTTCAAGCACATCCACAAGATCTCATCATAGGGAGTCCTACAAAGGGAGTAATGACTCGATCCCAAAAGCTAGCCTCTTTTGTTGAACATCACTCTTTTGTCCTCTTGTGTTGAACCTAAGAATGTAGAAGAAGCTCTTCAAGATCCGGATTGGGTGATCGCAATGCATGAAGAATTGAACAACTTCACCCGCAATCAAGTATGGACACTTGAAGAGCATCCCAAAGGTGCAAGAGTCATTGGAACCAAGTGGGTGTTCCGAAACAAGCAAGATGAGATCTTGTGGATGTGCTTGAAGTAGTGGTGAATTTCTTTTATCAACCACTTGAGGAGGTGGATGAGGAGCATCAACATCTTGAGCTTGTGCCTCGGATTGTTCATGAGAGACATGAGTGTCTTTATTTTCAACTCTCTCATTCTTGTTATCATCTTGAGGCACACGTGATGAAGATGGTGGATCAACAATTTGTACATCGTCATCATCATCTTTTGGCTTGATGTCTCCCACCGGCATGTTCTTCATGGCCTCCCTCAAGGGTTCATCACCTACATCATCACAATTCTCAATTGCTCCTTGGGAGCCATTAGATTCATCAAATTCCACATCATATATTTCTTCAACCAACCGGTGGCATGGTTAAATACTCTATATGCTTTGGACTTTGATGAGTAACCAACAAGAAAACCAATATCACAACGTCTTTGAAACTTCCCTAGGTGTTGACGC
Organism: Tripidium arundinaceum; assembly: GCA_030439765.1. NCBI lineage: Eukaryota > Viridiplantae > Streptophyta > Magnoliopsida > Poales > Poaceae > Tripidium > Tripidium arundinaceum. Next base: position 13,000 of record JAHUYU010000994.1, on the reverse strand, counting down.
TTCTTGTAGATGTAACATTTGCAACCAAACACCCGGAAGAAAGAAACGTCCGGCTTCTTGCCATTAAGCAACTCATAGGGGGTCTTGCCAAGAAACTTTTGTAGGAAGAGGCGATTTGAAGCATAGCATGCGGTGTTGATTGCCTCGGCCCACAACTTCTCCGGAGTGTTGTACTCATCTAGCATTGTTCTTGCAAGAGTGATCAAAGTTCGGTTCTTTCTCTCAACTACACCATTTTGTTGAGGAGTGTAGGTTGAAGACACCTCATGCTTGATTCCAATTTCATCACAATAAGCTTCAATGTTGGTGTTGTCAAATTCTTTCCCATTGTCACTTCTAATCTTCTTTATCTTGACTTCAAATTCATTTTGAGCTCTCTTTGCAAACTTCTTGAAGCAATTTGCCACTTCGGATTTGTCATGAGGAAGAAGGTCCATGTATACCTTGAGTAGTCATCCACTATCACAAGACAATAGAGATTACCACCCAAGCTCTTGTATGTTGTAGGCCCAAACAAATCCATGTGTAGAAGTTCTAGCACTCTTGAAGTTGACATGAAAGCTTTGGTTGGATGAGTGTTTGCAACTTGTTTGCCCGCTTGACATGCACTACAAGGTTTGTCCTTTTCAAACTTCACATCCTTCAATCCTCTCACTAGTTCTTCTTCAATAGCTTGTTGAGAGTGTTCATTCCAACATGAGCAAGCCTCCTATGCCAAAGCCAACCAAGTGAGGTCTTGGTGAACAAACATGTCATCAAATTTGCATCTTCGGAGGTGAAGTCAACAAGATAAAGATTATTGTATCTAAAGCCTTTGAATATCACTTGCTTGTCATCTATCTTTGAAACTTCCACTTCATTTGGTGTGAACAAGCATTGGAAGCCAAGGTCACAAAGTTGCCCAACGGACAACAAGTTGAAACTCAATGAAGCAACATAGAGCACATTTGAGAGTGAGTGATCATGTGATATTGCAATCTTGCCTATACCCTTGACTTTGCTCTTTGAATTATCCCCAAATGTGATCTTCTCTTGACATATACCATTCTCTTCAATGGTGGTGAACATACGAGGATCACCGGTCATATGTTGAGTGCAACCACTATCAATAACCCAATGAGTTCCACCGGTCTTGTAGTTCACCTACACACAAGAGATCAAGCTTTTTGTTTAGGGACCCAAACTTGAGAGGGGCCCTTGACTTTATCCACTAGTGACTTGGCAACCCATATTTTCTTTGGCCTATTCTTGTTTGGGGGACCCAAAAATATGACTTTCATCTTTCCATTTGAATCTTTTCTTAGCATATAATGAGCATTGAAAGCGAAAGGTCTAGCATGCTTGGGCAAGGGTTGTGGTGGTGGAGTTTTGCATTCATGAGCAAAGTGACCTTCTTGGACCACACTCAACACATCTCTTTGGCTTGGGCTTTGACTTGCTTTGTTGTTGTTGAGCTTTTGCTTTCTTCTCTTGATTTGCCAAGTACCCAATACCACTTCTATCCATCTTCATTACGGTGTTCATGAGGAGCTCACTTTGCAAATGTTGGCCTCTTGTGAACTTGCTTAGGCCGGTCTTGAGATGCTCTTTTTCTTGCTTGAGCTTTTTGTTTTCTTCAATGAGTGACTCATTAGTTGGTTGCTTCTCAAGAGCCATCAAACCTTTTAGCTTCTTGTTCTCACTTGCAAGCTTCTCATTTTCACTCTTAATCTTGGCATAATCATGATGATTGCTTGACTCAACCACACTCTTGCCTTTGCTACTAGAACCTCGCTCAATGTTTTCAATGATCAAGTCATCACATGATGTAGCTATATCACACTTAACAACATGGTTAGTAGCATCATGTGTCTCAAGAGCAAGTTCATTTGCAACCACAAGACTATCATAATCAATTTTTAATGTGGTATATTTGTCCTTTAGAGAATTGTGTCTAGTGATGAGCTCATCATGCTTCTTCTCAAGTTTATCATGTTGATCTTTAAGCTCTTTATAGGAGGTTTTGAGTTCCTTGAGAGTGGAAGACATCACTTCATTTTGAACTCTAAGCTCACCACTAGTCTTTTGAATATTTTCAATCTTTGATGAGAGTGATTCATTTTCATTTTGAAGATCATCATTTTCACTTCTAGTTCTTCTTATGATTTTAGTGTATTTGTTTAATAATTTTACAAGTTCATCATAAGAAGGTGAGTCATATTCATCATCACTATCACTATCGTCATCATCATCACTATCATGGTTTTGTACCTTTCGTTCACCCTTGGCCATAAGGCATAGGTGAGTAGTGGACGATGATGGTGAAGGAGGCGGTGAAGGTGGTGATGAAGATGTTGGTGAAGATGATGGCCCCATCACAAATGCGGCAACCTTCTCTTTCTCATCATTGCTCTCATCTTCGGAGGACTCACATGATGATTCAATGTCGGTGAGCCAATCACCAACAATGTATGCCTTTCCTCCCTTCTTTTTCTTGTGGAACTCCTTCTTTTTGCCATCCTTCTTCTTGTATGGCTTGTTCCTCTTCTTCTCTTCTTCTTCATCACTTGAATCATTTTTCTTGCCCTTGTTTTTGTTCTTGTACTTGTCTTTTGGTGGTCTAGGGCATTGATGAGCTAGATGACCAAGTTCACCACAATTGTAGCAATCCATCTCCGAGATTGGCTTTCTCTTGCTACTTGTGAAGAATTTCTTCTTCTTGCCATCGAACTTGATGCCACTCTTGTTAAGCTTCTTTAACATCTTGGTGGTCTTTCTCACCATGAGTGCAAGTGATGAAGAAGAAGAGAAGAAGAGGAACAAGCCATACAAGAAGAAGGATGGCAAAAAGAAGGAGTTCCACAAGAAAAAGAAGGGAGGAAAGGCATACATTGTTGGTGATTGGCTCACCGACATTGAATCATCATGTGAGTCCTCCGAAGATGAGAGCAATGATGAGAAAGAGAAGGTTGCCGCATTTGTGATGGGGCCATCATCTTCACCAACATCTTCATCACCACCTTCACCGCCTCCTTCACCATCATCGTCCACTACTCACCTATGCCTTATGGCCAAGGGTGAACGAAAGGTACAAAACCATGATAGTGATGATGATGACGATAGTGATAGTGATGATGAATATGACTCACCTTCTTATGATGAACTTGTAAAATTATTAAACAAATACACTAAAATCATAAGAAGAACTAGAAGTGAAAATGATGATCTTCAAAATGAAAATGAATCACTCTCATCAAAGATTGAAAATATTCAAAAGACTAGTGGTGAGCTTAGAGTTCAAAATGAAGTGATGTCTTCCACTCTCAAGGAACTCAAAACCTCCTATAAAGAGCTTAAAGATCAACATGATAAACTTGAGAAGAAGCATGATGAGCTCATCACTAGACACAATTCTCTAAAGGACAAATATACCACATTAAAAATTGATTATGATAGTCTTGTGGTTGCTAATGAACTTGCTCTTGAGACACATGATGCTACTAACCATGTTGTTAAGTGTGATATAGCTACATCATGTGATGACTTGATCATTGAAAGCATTGAGCGAGGTTCTAGTAGCAAAGGCAAGAGTGTGGTTGAGTCAAGCAACCATGATGATTATGCCAAGATTAAGAGTGAAAATGAGAAGCTTGCAAGTGAGAACAAGAAGCTAAAAGGTTTGATGGCTCTTGAGAAGCAACCAACAAATGAGTCACTCATTGAAGAAAACAAAAAGCTCAAGCAAGAAAAAGAGCATCTCAAGACCGGCCTAAGCAAGTTCACAAGAGGCCAACATTTGCAAAGTGAGCTCCTCATGAACACCGTAATGAAGATGGATAGAAGTGGTATTGGGTACTTGGCAAATCAAGAGAAGAAAGCAAAAGCTCAACAACAACAAAGCAAGTCAAAGCCCAAGCCAAAGAGATGTGTTGAGTGTGGTCAAGAAGGTCACTTTGCTCATGAATGCAAAACTCCACCACCACAACCCTTGCCCAAGCATGCTAGACCCTTCGCTTTCAATGCTCATTATATGCTAAGAAAAGATTCAAATGGAAAGATGAAAGTCATGTTTTTGGGTCCCCCAAACAAGAATAGGTCAAAGAAAATATGGGTTGCCAAGTCACTAGTGGATAAAGTCAAGGGCCCCTCTCAAGTTTGGGTCCCTAAACAAAAAGCTTGATCTCTTGTGTGTAGGTGAACTACAAGACCGGTGGAACTCATTGGGTTATTGATAGTGGTTGCACTCAACATATGACCGGTGATCCTCGTATGTTCACTACCATTGAAGAGAATAGTATATGTCAAGAGAAGATCACATTTGGGGATAATTCAAAGAGCAAAGTCAAGGGCATAGGCAAGATTGCAATATCACATGATCACTCACTCTCAAATGTGCTCTATGTTGCTTCATTGAGTTTCAACTTGTTGTCCGTTGGGCAACTTTGTGACCTTGGCTTCCAATGCTTGTTCACACCAAATGAAGTGGAAGTTTCAAAGATAGATGACAAGCAAGTGATATTCAAAGGCTTTAGATACAATAATCTTTATCTTGTTGACTTCACCTCCGAAGATGCAAATTTGATGACATGTTTGTTCACCAAGACCTCACTTGGTTGGCTTTGGCATAGGAGGCTTGCTCATGTTGGAATGAACACTCTCAACAAGCTATTGAAGAAAGAACTAGTGAGAGGATTGAAGGATGTGAAGTTTGAAAAGGACAAACCTTGTAGTGCATGTCAAGCGGGCAAACAAGTTGCAAACACTCATCCAACCAAAGCTTTCATGTCAACTTCAAGAGTGTTAGAACTTCTACACATGGATTTGTTTGGGCCTACAACATACAAGAGCTTGGGTGGTAATCTCTATTGTCTTGTGATAGTGGATGACTACTCAAGGTATACATGGACTTTCTTCCTTCATGATAAATCCGAAGTGGCAAATTGCTTCAAGAAGTTTGCAAAGAGAGCTCAAAATGAATTTGAAGTCAAGATAAAGAAGATTAGAAGTGACAATGGGAAAGAATTTGACAACACCAACATTGAAGCTTATTGTGATGAAATTGGAATCAAGCATGAGGTGTCTTCAACCTACACTCCTCAACAAAATGGTGTAGTTGAGAGAAAGAACCGAACTTTGATCACCCTTGCAAGAACAATGCTAGATGAGTACAACACTCCGGAGAAGTTGTGGGCCGAGGCAATCAACACCGCATGCTATGCTTCAAATCGCCTCTTCCTACAAAAGTTTCTTGGCAAGACCCCCTATGAGTTGCTCAATGGCAAGAAGCCGGACGTTTCCTTCTTCCGGGTGTTTTGGTTGCAAATGTTACATCTACAAGAAGCGTCAACACCTAGGGAAGTTTCAAAGACGTTGTGATATTGGCTTTCTTGTTGGTTACTCATCAAAGTCCAAAGCATATAGAGTATTTAACCATGCCACCGGTTTGGTTGAAGAAACATATGATGTGGAATTTGATGAATCTAATGGCTCCCAAGGAGCAATTGAGAATTGTGATGATGTAGGTGATGAACCCTTGAGGGAGGCCATGAAGAACATGCCCGTGGGAGACATCAAGCCAAAAGATGATGATGACGATGTACAAATTGTTGATCCACCATCTTCATCACGTGTGCCTCAAGATGATAACAAGAATGAGAGAGTTGAAAATGAAGACACTCATGTCTCTCATGAACAATCCGAGGCACAAGCTCAAGATGTTGATGCTCCTCATCCACCTCCTCAAGTGATTGATAAAAGAAATTCACCACTATGCCTTGGTCATCTTGCTTGTTTCGGAACACCCACTTGGTTCCAATGACTCTTGCACCTTTGGGATGCTCTTCAAGTGTCCATACTTGATTTCGGGTGAAGTTGTTCAACTCTTCATGCATTGCAATCACCCAATCCGGATCTTGAAGAGCTTCTTCTACATTCTTAGGTTCAACACAAGAGACAAAAGAGTGATGTTCAACAAAAGAAGCTAGCTTTTGGGATCGAGTCATTACTCCCTTTGTAGGACTCCCTATGATGAGATCTTGTGGATGTGCTTGAAGTAGTGGTGAATTTCTTTTATCAATCACTTGAGGAGGTGGATGAGGAGCATCAACATCTTGAGCTTGTGCCTCGGATTGTTCATGAGAGACATGAGTGTCTTCATTTTCAACTCTCTCATTCTTGTTATCATCTTGAGGCACACGTGATGAAGATGGTGGATCAACAATTTGTACATCGTCATCATCATCTTTTGGCTTGATGTCTCCCACGGGCATGTTCTTCATGGCCTCCCTCAAGGGTTCATCACCTACATCATCACAATTCTCAATTGCTCCTTGGGAGCCATTAGATTCATCAAATTCCACATCATATGTTTCTTCAACCAAACCGGTGGCATGGTTAAATACTCTATATGCTTTGGACTTTGATGAGTAACCAACAAGAAAGCCAATATCACAACGTCTTTGAAACTTCCCTAGGTGTTGACGCTTCTTGTAGATGTAACATTTGCAACCAAACACCCGGAAGAAGGAAACGTCCGGCTTCTTGCCATTGAGCAACTCATAGGGGGTCTTGCCAAGAAACTTTTGTAGGAAGAGGCGATTTGAAGCATAGCATGCGGTGTTGATTGCCTCGGCCCACAACTTCTCCGGAGTGTTGTACTCATCTAGCATTGTTCTTGCAAGGGTGATCAAAGTTCGGTTCTTTCTCTCAACTACACCATTTTGTTGAGGAGTGTAGGTTGAAGACACCTCATGCTTGATTCCAATTTCATCACAATAAGCTTCAATGTTGGTGTTGTCAAATTCTTTCCCATTGTCACTTCTAATCTTCTTTATCTTGACTTCAAATTCATTTTGAGCTCTCTTTGCAAACTTCTTGAAGCAATTTGCCACTTCGGATTTATCATGAAGGAAGAAAGTCCATGTATACCTTGAGTAGTCATCCACTATCACAAGACAATAGAGATTACCACCCAAGCTCTTGTATGTTGTAGGCCCAAACAAATCCATGTGTAGAAGTTCTAACACTCTTGAAGTTGACATGAAAGCTTTGGTTGGATGAGTGTTTGCAACTTGTTTGCCCGCTTGACATGCACTACAAGGTTTGTCCTTTTCAAACTTCACATCCTTCAATCCTCTCACTAGTTCTTTCTTCAATAGCTTGTTGAGAGTGTTCATTCCAACATGAGCAAGCCTCCTATGCCAAAGCCAACCAAGTGAGGTCTTGGTGAACAAACATGTCATCAAATTTGCATCTTCGGAGGTGAAGTCAACAAGATAAAGATTATTGTATCTAAAGCCTTTGAATATCACTTGCTTGTCATCTATCTTTGAAACTTCCACTTCATTTGGTGTGAACAAGCATTGGAAGCCAAGGTCACAAAGTTGCCCAACGGACAACAAGTTGAAACTCAATGAAGCAACATAGAGCACATTTGAGAGTGAGTGATCATGTGATATTGCAATCTTGCCTATGCCCTTGACTTTGCTCTTTGAATTATCCCCAAATGTGATCTTCTCTTGACATATACTATTCTCTTCAATGGTAGTGAACATACGAGGATCACCGGTCATATGTTGAGTGCAACCACTATCAATAACCCAATGAGTTCCACCGGTCTTGTAGTTCACCTACACACAAGAGATCAAGCTTTTTGTTTAGGGACCCAAACTTGAGAGGGGCCCTTGACTTTATCCACTAGTGACTTGGCAACCCATATTTTCTTTGACCTATTCTTGTTTGGGGGACCCAAAAACATGACTTTCATCTTTCCATTTGAATCTTTTCTTAGCATATAATGAGCATTGAAAGCGAAGGGTCTAGCATGCTTGGGCAAGGGTTGTGGTGGTGGAGTTTTGCATTCATGAGCAAAGTGACCTTCTTGACCACACTCAACACATCTCTTTGGCTTGGGCTTTGACTTGCTTTGTTGTTGTTGAGCTTTTGCTTTCTTCTCTTGATTTGCCAAGTACCCAATACCACTTCTATCCATCTTCATTACGGTGTTCATGAGGAGCTCACTTTGCAAATGTTGGCCTCTTGTGAACTTGCTTAGGCCGGTCTTGAGATGCTCTTTTTCTTGCTTGAGCTTTTTGTTTTCTTCAATGAGTGACTCATTTGTTGGTTGCTTCTCAAGAGCCATCAAACCTTTTAGCTTCTTGTTCTCACTTGCAAGCTTCTCATTTTCACTCTTAATCTTGGCATAATCATCATGGTTGCTTGACTCAACCACACTCTTGCCTTTGCTACTAGAACCTCGCTCAATGCTTTCAATGATCAAGTCATCACATGATGTAGCTATATCACACTTAACAACATGGTTAGTAGCATCATGTGTCTCAAGAGCAAGTTCATTAGCAACCACAAGACTATCATAATCAATTTTTAATGTGGTATATTTGTCCTTTAGAGAATTGTGTCTAGTGATGAGCTCATCATGCTTCTTCTCAAGTTTATCATGTTGATCTTTAAGCTCTTTATAGGAGGTTTTGAGTTCCTTGAGAGTGGAAGACATCACTTCATTTTGAACTCTAAACTCACCACTAGTCTTTTGAATATTTTCAAGCTTTGATGAGAGTGATTCATTTTCATTTTGAAGATCATCATTTTCACTTCTAGTTCTTCTTATGATTTTAGTGTATTTGTTTAACAATTTTACAAGTTCATCATAAGAAGGTGAGTCATATTCATCATCACTATCACTATCGTCATCATCATCACTATCATGGTTTTGTACCTTTCGTTCACCCTTGGCCATAAGGCATAGGTGAGTAGTGGACGATGATGGTGAAGGAGGTGGTGAAGGTGGTGATGAAGATGTTGGTGAAGATGATGGCCCCATCACAAATGCGGCAACCTTCTCTTTCTCATCATTGCTTTCATCTTCGGAGGACTCACATGATGATTCAATGTCGGTGAGCCAATCACCAACAATGTATGCCTTTCCTCCCTTCTTTTTCTTGTGGAACTCCTTCTTTTTGCCATCCTTCTTCTTGTATGGCTTGTTCCTCTTCTTCTCTTCTTCTTCATCACTTGAATCATTTTTCTTGCCCTTGTTTTTGTTCTTGTACTTGTCTTTTGGTGGTCTAGGGCATTGATGAGCTAGATGACCAAGTTCACCACAATTGTAGCAATCCATCTCCGAGATTGGCTTTCTCTTGCTACTTGTGAAGAATTTCTTCTTCTTGCCATCGAACTTGATGCCACTCTTGTTAAGCTTCTTTAACATCTTGGTGGTCTTTCTCACCATGAGTGCAAGTGATTCATCATCAACATCACTATCGCTTGAGCTTTCTTGCACCATCATGACTTGGCCTTTCATCTTCTTCTTGTCATGACTAGCTTTGAAGGCCAAGTCTTTCTTCTTGGAAGATGATGAGTCCTCTTCCGGAGTGATATGCATGTACATCTCATGAGCATTGATTTTCCCCAAAACTTGCGTTGGTGTTGCGGTGGAAAGATCACTTTGGTGAAGCACGGTGACAATATGTCCATACTTCTCAACGGGAAGCACACTCAAGATCTTCCTTGCAACATCCGATTGACTCATTTTGGTGAGCCCAAGAGCATTGAGGTCCTCTACAAGAACATTCAAGCGAGTGTACATGTCATTAGCACTTTCTTTGGGAAGCATCTCAAAAGAATTAATTTTCTTTAAGGCTATGTGATAGCGTTCCTCACGCTCACTCTTAGTTCCCTCATGGAGAGCACAAAGATTTTCCCACAATTCATGAGCGTTCTTTGCATTACGCACGCGATTGAAGATATCTTTGCCTAAGCCCCGGTAGAATGCATTTTTGGCCTTTGCATTCCACCGGTCGTACTTCTCCTCGTCACCACTTGGGTTAGCGGGATCCCTTATGGGGGGAAGCCCTTCGGTTGCGGCTCTAAGACACCCAACATCTATGGCTTCGAGGTACGCCTCCATACGAATTTTCCAATATGGAAAATCGTCTCCCTCAAAAGTGGGAGGTGGTCCTTCCCCATTAGACATCTTGCTCTAGGCGGTAAAGCCTAAAAGTAGAGCAACACGGCTCCGATACCAATTGAAAGGATCAAGATGTCCAAGAGGGGGGGTGAATTGGGCTTTTCTAAAAATAAAAGCAAGGAATAAATCCTACAAGCTGGAATTCACCCCTAGTGTCTACTTGTGTTCCTAGAGAGTCTACCGATACAAAGTTTTGCACCCTAGTTTCCAATCCTAGTCTAGCATGGCAAGTCTAGGAATGTAAACAAGCAATGTAAGTAAATACGAGAAAGTAAATGCTTGAATGTAAAGGGGCAAGGAACACGGCGATGTTTTTCCGAGGTATCGGAGAGTCGCCACTCCCCACTAGTCCTCGTTGGAGCACCCGCGCAAGGGTGTCGCTCCCCCTTGATCCGCGCAAGGATCAAGTGCTCTCTACGGGTTGATTCTTCGACACTCCGTCGCGGTGAATCACCCACAACCGCTCACAAGATGAGTTGGGTCATCCACAAGCTCCGCCGGATGAACACCAAACTCCCAATCACCACCAAGCCGTCTAGGTGATGGCGATCACCAAGAGTAACAAGTTAGAACTCTCACTTGACCTCTACGAGCCTAAATGAGAAAGTGGATGCACACTTGTTACTCTCTAATCGCTAGTGAGGAACTCTCAAGCTTTGATTCTCAAATCTCTATCCTCACTAGTGCTCTTGCACTCCCTTGCACTTCAAAGGTGTTTAACAGCTGATCAAATGAGCAAGAGACCTCTAAAAGAGGTGGTGGGGATGTATTTATACACCCCACAGACGAAACGAACCGTTACCTGCTGACTCAGCAAAACTCGAGCTGACCGGACGCGCCGGTCGTACTGACCGGACGCGCCGGTCGCTCGTAACGGTCAAAAACTGAAAAACACCTAGATGACCGGACGCACCGGTCAGGGGTGACCGGACGCGTCCGATCGTGCGTGGAGCTTACTGTACTCGCACCGGACGCGCTACCGCGTCCGATGGGTGATGACCGGACGCGTCCGGTCGTCTCAGGACCTTACTGGACTATGACCGGACGCGCCGATCACACCCAGGTCGCGTCCGATCGGGTGTTTCCCTAAAGTGACACGTGTTGACTTCTGACCACCGCGTCCGGTCCTCGCGAGGACCGCGTCTGGTGCTCAGAGCTGAAACCCCAGCCGCGGAACTGAACTGACCGGACGCGTCCGGTCATGCCGAGGCCCGCGTCCGGTCACGTGAAAACTACCCGAAACTCTCCGAAAAGCGTTACAACTTCAACCAAGTTGCTCGCAACTGAACTTTGAGCTATTCTAGAGCTGCCTAGCGCCAAGTTTAACAAGTGTGCACCACACCTAAACATAGGACTCGCCTAGGTCAAGCTACCCGCTCATGCCCCCCTTTATAGTACGGCCAAAAGAGAAAAAACGAAGATCCTAACGACTATTCCAAATGTCTCTCAACACCTTGACATCCGGAACTAACCGTCCTTAATCTTGACGTCACTCTTTTGAAAACCGAAACGATTTCCATCAAGGGGCATGAATACCATGGTGCCCAAAGCAGTTAAAACCTCCATGACCTAACTTACCAAAGTTTCTGCAAAACACACGTTAGTCATGGTAACAAGGCGTTGTCATCAATTGCCGAAACCAAACCTCGGGGCCTAGATGCTTTCACTTAAAAGTTAGTTTCGGAAATTATCCGTAGTACTTTTACCTCTTGCTTAGGGCCATAAGGGTTGCCCCAATCAAGAATTTAGGATTGTTTAATTTCTTGTCATAATTAAGGTGTCAACTAAGTAAAATGGTGATGTGGCATTGAAGTCTAAGGAAGAGAGAAAATAAAATGATTTCTTATTATACTATAAACTATGTTTACATACTATAAACTATGTTTACGTGGAAACCAAGATATGATAAGTAAATGGTAGAAGAGAGAAGACACGTGATTGGAAAAAAAATATTTTGAAAAAATCAACCATCGGGTGTATTATTTTTATGTATAGCGTCTACTTAACTTAGTAAGTATATAATAAACATCTTATAATTCCTATGTTGAGAGTGCTTTAGACAGCACCATTATAAACTGATGCATTAAGCCAAAATTGTTCCTGCTTCCACATTCATTCATTGATCTGAGGCTGTTGACATGTTATTGCCACCGGGTAGAAATTTGTGACCTTGCAGTTACATGGTTTTTTTTTCCGGCTCCTTGATCTCCAAACAGTACTTGTACCGCCAGATCTAACTGCACACAGGTGGATGATATTGCTGGCATTGCAAAAAAAAAAAAAGTAGGGACAACTGAATTAAAAGATACCAAAAGAAGTACTTGTACCGCGAGATCTAACTGCACACAGGTGGATGCTATTGCTGGCATTGCAAAAAAAAAAAAAAAGTAGGGACAACTGCCAAAAGAAGTACTTGTACCGCGAGATCTAACTGCACACAGGTGGATGCTATTGCTGGCATTGCAAAAAAAAAAAAGTAGGGACAACTGAATTTAAAGATACCAAAAGAAGTACTTGTACCGCGCGATCCAACTGCACACAGGTGGATGCTATTGCTGGCATTGCAAAAAAAAAAAAGTAGGGACAACTGAGGCACCGTTTAAATGCCAAAAATTTTGCCAAAATTTTTAGATTTCCCGTTACATCAAATCTTTAAACACATGCATGAAGCATTAAATATAGATAAAAAAATAAAACTACAGTTTAGACGAAATGGACGAGACAAATCTTTTAAGCCTAATTAGACCATGATTGGACAATATTTACCAAATAACAACGAAACTGTTACAGTAGCGTTTCGCCAAAAATTTTGTCAACTAAACAACCCCTGAATTAAAAGATACCAAAAGTTGGAGATGCGGGGTATCGATCCCCGTACCTCTCGCATGCTAAGCGCCCTCAACCATCTGAGCTACATCCCCTTTACGTCACTTTCAAAATGAGAGGGCTGATGATGTTTTTATGTGAACCCAAAATAAGCACAGAACCTATTTGTTAACAATCAGCTTTCACGAAAATTTATTTCTTAACCCTGAA
>JAHUYU010002838.1:0-12172 GCA_030439765.1 Tripidium arundinaceum | reverse complement strand
TATATGGGAATCTGTCTTCTTTTGGATTTCGAATATGGAAATCATCACTCAGCGGCTAGACGTGGCGATGGGGGTTTTCCGTAAGCCATGCCGTGAACGGAGTGGATTAGAACACGTGTGAAAGGAGGGGGCCAGACGAAATATGAGGGTGTTGGACACCGTGATATAATTTGAGATGGATAGGCCAGACCAAAAAAAAATCCAGACCAAAAAAGAGGAGGAAATTTTCCCCCGTGCGTTACAACGGGACACAAATAATATCAAATACATTCATGGAAAATGATGATAGAGAGTGCAACTGCTACATGTCTATTTATGTTTTCCTTTCTATGTAATTTATAAGACCTCTAATTTATTATAAATCTTAAATATCCTCAGAAAATATTCCCAAAACATACTTAAAAATTACTTAAAGACCACTAAAGAAAATGGATAATTAAACTTTATATGAAGTGAGAATATATCATTATGAGGGCATTAAACGTATTTATATACTTAAGACAATAATTAAACTGCTAAAAATAAAGTTAAAATAAAATACTAAATATAATAAGGGCACTAAGAGCTCAAAGCCTAGCTAAAACATTTAAATAACGCTGAGAAGGCTAGGGTTGTTGCCGGCCTCGGGTGTTTTATATCCAGTTGTTTTTGGCTAGCCAAATCCTGGCCATCCACCTAGATCCATCGGCTCACACTACTCCTGCATCAGGTTTTGAGCAAGGGAAGTGGGCTGGGCAAAATGGCCGCACAGGCTGCGTGCTCGGCTCTAGCTGGGAACCTGCGCTATGCTCTGGGCCAGTTTTTTAACCTCAGGGCTGTTTTCTCTTAAAGAGCCGAATTAAGCTTTGTTTTTTCCTAAATTTAAGTTCCTTTGGTTATTTAATCTCAGCGTTATTTAAATGTTTTAGCTAGGCTTTGAGCTCTTAGTGCCCTTATTATATTTAGTATTTTATTTTAACTTTATTTTTAGCAGTTTAATTATTGTCTTAAGTATATAAATACGTTTAATGCCCTCATAATGATATATTCTCACTTCATATAAAGTTTAATTATCCATTTTCTTTAGTGGTCTTTAAGTAATTTTTAAGTATGTTTTGGGAATATTTTCTGAGGATATTTAAGATTTATAATAAATTAGAGGTCTTATAAATTACATAGAAAGGAAAACATAAATAGACATGTAGCAGTTGCACTCTCTATCATCATTTTCCATGAATGTATTTGATATTATTTGTGTCCCGTTGTAACGCACGGGGGAAAATTTCCTCCTCTTTTTTGGTCTGGATTTTTTTTTGGTCTGGCCTATCCATCTCAAATTATATCACGGTGTCCAACACCCTCATATTTCGTCTGGCCCCCTCCTTTCACACGTGTTCTAATCCACTCCGTTCACGGCATGGCTTACGGAAAACCCCCATCGCCACGTCTAGCCGCTGAGTGATGATTTCCATATTCGAAATCCAAAAGAAGACAGATTCCCATATACAAAATCCAAAAGGACACGGGCGAGCGAGCCTAGATCTATATACAAAATCCAATAGGACACGGGCGAGCGAGCCTAGATCTACACGTAACAGTCCCTGTTTAAATTGAACAGAAATCTAATTTAAATCGGATACCAACCAGACTATATAAATACTATCAAGGAGCAAAAGCACTGAATCAAGCCCACCATGAATCAGATCAAGACGAAATCAAAAGAGTGCAATGAGTTGAATCAACGCCACCACAGAACAAATCATGTCTGCCAGGCAGAAACCGCTGGCTCCTCCGGTCAACTACCTAGCAAAGGCAAAACAAAAAACGCACTATGGAATCTAAGATCCGTGCATCTGATTGAGATGTTCATGCTTATACAAATTATAATAAGCAGGAGAACCAAGCTGAGAGAGAAAGGATCCAAGATAAAAAGAATCAAGCCATGTTTTCAAGTCTCCATTCTGATCGAAATTTCAAGAAGCAAAATAGGAATAAAAAAAATATACATGAGAACCAGACCAAAAGTACATCATATCTGATCGAATTAAAGCATGGAATGGACATCAAGTCTTCATTCTCATGAGTCACGAGAGACTGATTCGGTTAGCTTCGGCGTATTCATTTGGAAACCACATTTATGGTTCTATACTGTGTATATCACATTGAATGCTTTAATTCCTTGTGCTTTCAGACCGCAGTTGTTGCACTTGGAGATGAAGAATTGCATTTAGTTGCGATGACATCTAGAAGAAACTTGATAAATCATGCATGTTTCTGGGGCTATAAATTGCCATTTGGTTTGTATAATTCTTGCTTGACCATGTTAAATCTTCGGTGCCTGGGTATCGTGTTTGACCTTGATGAGACATTGATTGTCGCCAATACATCACGGTCTTTTGAGGACAGAATTGATGCACTTCAAAGAAAGCTGAGTAATGAGACTGATGCACAGCGTAGGAATGGTATGCTATCAGAGATCAAGAGGTACCAAGATGATAAGTCCATCCTAAAGCAATATATAGAAGGTGATCAGGTCTATGATGATGGAAAAGTGTATAAAGCACAACCTGAGATTGTTCCACCATTGTCTGATAACCAGCAACCAATGACACGTCCAGTTATAAGATTACAAGATAAAAACATTATCCTGACAAGAATAAATCCTCTGGTATGTGCTAAATTGCTTGAACTTGCTTTGGGCCTGTCCATGGTAGCATTTCTTTACTGGCATAGATATGTTATGTTATAACTACACAGTATGCCGGTGCTTTCTATTTGGACATCCTTGATTATATGCAGACCTACATCCTTGAATCTAGGAGCTTTTGCTTTGCTCCAGGACTTTCAGAACTTCTACTTTATGACATTCCCTTAGGGGTACTGGTGTGCAAGGAAAATCCAAATAGAAAGCACCGGCATACTGTGTAGTTATAACATAACATATCTATGCCAGTAAAGAAATGCTACCATGGACAGGCCCAAAGCAAGTTCAAGCAATTTAGCACATACCAGAGGATTTATTCTTGTCAGGATAATGTTTTTATCTTGTAATCTTATAACTGGACGTGTCATTGGTTGCTGGTTATCAGACAATGGTGGAACAATCTCAGGTTGTGCTTTATACACTTTTCCATCATCATAGACCTGATCACCTTCTATATATTGCTTTAGGATGGACTTATCATCTTGGTACCTCTTGATCTCTGATAGCATACCATTCCTACGCTGTGCATCAGTCTCATTACTCAGCTTTCTTTGAAGTGCATCAATTCTGTCCTCAAAAGACCGTGATGTATTGGCGACAATCAATGTCTCATCAAGGTCAAACACGATACCCAGGCACCGAAGATTTAACATGGTCAAGCAAGAATTATACAAACCAAATGGCAATTTATAGCCCCAGAAACATGCATGATTTATCAAGTTTCTTCTAGATGTCATCGCAACTAAATGCAATTCTTCATCTCCAAGTGCAACAACTGCGGTCTGAAAGCACAAGGAATTAAAGCATTCAATGTGATATACACAGTATAGAACCATAAATGTGGTTTCCAAATGAATACGCCGAAGCTAACCGAATCAGTCTCTCGTGACTCATGAGAATGAAGACTTGATGTCCATTCCATGCTTTAATTCGATCAGATATGATGTACTTTTGGTCTGGTTCTCATGTATATTTTTTTTATTCCTATTTTGCTTCTTGAAATTTCGATCAGAATGGAGACTTGAAAACATGGCTTGATTCTTTTTATCTTGGATCCTTTCTCTCTCAGCTTGGTTCTCCTGCTTATTATAATTTGTATAAGCATGAACATCTCAATCAGATGCACGGATCTTAGATTCCATAGTGCGTTTTTTGTTTTGCCTTTGCTAGGTAGTTGACCGGAGGAGCCAGCGGTTTCTGCCTGGCAGACATGATTTGTTCTGTGGTGGCGTTGATTCAACTCATTGCACTCTTTTGATTTCGTCTTGATCTGATTCATGGTGGGCTTGATTCAGTGCTTTTGCTCCTTGATAGTATTTATATAGTCTGGTTGGTATCCGATTTAAATTAGATTTCTGTTCAATTTAAACAGGGACTGTTACGTGTAGATCTAGGCTCGCTCGCCCGTGTCCTATTGGATTTTGTATATAGATCTAGGCTCGCTCGCCCGTGTCCTTTTGGATTTTGTATATGGGAATCTGTCTTCTTTTGGATTTCGAATATGGAAATCATCACTCAGCGGCTAGACGTGGCGATGGGGGTTTTCCGTAAGCCATGCCGTGAACGGAGTGGATTAGAACACGTGTGAAAGGAGGGGGCCAGACGAAATATGAGGGTGTTGGACACCGTGATATAATTTGAGATGGATAGGCCAGACCAAAAAAAAATCCAGACCAAAAAAGAGGAGGAAATTTTCCCCCGTGCGTTACAACGGGACACAAATAATATCAAATACATTCATGGAAAATGATGATAGAGAGTGCAACTGCTACATGTCTATTTATGTTTTCCTTTCTATGTAATTTATAAGACCTCTAATTTATTATAAATCTTAAATATCCTCAGAAAATATTCCCAAAACATACTTAAAAATTACTTAAAGACCACTAAAGAAAATGGATAATTAAACTTTATATGAAGTGAGAATATATCATTATGAGGGCATTAAACGTATTTATATACTTAAGACAATAATTAAACTGCTAAAAATAAAGTTAAAATAAAATACTAAATATAATAAGGGCACTAAGAGCTCAAAGCCTAGCTAAAACATTTAAATAACGCTGAGATTAAATAACCAAAGGAACTTAAATTTAGGAAAAAACAAAGCTTAATTCGGCTCTTTAAGAGAAAACAGCCCTGAGGTTAAAAAACTGGCCCAGAGCATAGCGCAGGTTCCCAGCTAGAGCCGAGCACGCAGCCTGTGCGGCCATTTTGCCCAGCCCACTTCCCTTGCTCAAAACCTGATGCAGGAGTAGTGTGAGCCGATGGATCTAGGTGGATGGCCAGGATTTGGCTAGCCAAAAACAACTGGATATAAAACACCCGAGGCCGGCAACAACCCTTGCCTTTGCTAGGTAGTTGACCGGAGGAGCCAGCGGTTTCTGCCTGGCAGACATGATTTGTTCTGTGGTGGCGTTGATTCAACTCATTGCACTCTTTTGATTTCGTCTTGATCTGATTCATGGTGGGCTTGATTCAGTGCTTTTGCTCCTTGATAGTATTTATATAGTCTGGTTGGTATCCGATTTAAATTAGATTTCTGTTCAATTTAAACAGGGACTGTTACGTGTAGATCTAGGCTCGCTCGCCCGTGTCCTATTGGATTTTGTATTTTATTTTAACTTTATTTTTAGCAGTTTAATTATTGTCTTAAGTATATAAATACGTTTAATGCCCTCATAATGATATATTCTCACTTCATATAAAGTTTAATTATCCATTTTCTTTAGTGGTCTTTAAGTAATTTTTAAGTATGTTTTGGGAATATTTTCTGAGGATATTTAAGATTTATAATAAATTAGAGGTCTTATAAATTACATAGAAAGGAAAACATAAATAGACATGTAGCAGTTGCACTCTCTATCATCATTTTCCATGAATGTATTTGATATTATTTGTGTCCCGTTGTAACGCACGGGGGAAAATTTCCTCCTCTTTTTTTGGTCTGGATTTTTTTTTGGTCTGGCCTATCCATCTCAAATTATATCACGGTGTCCAACACCCTCATATTTCGTCTGGCCCCCTCCTTTCACACGTGTTCTAATCCACTCCGTTCACGGCATGGCTTACGGAAAACCCCCATCGCCACGTCTAGCCGCTGAGTGATGATTTCCATATTCGAAATCCAAAAGAAGACAGATTCCCATATACAAAATCCAAAAGGACACGGGCGAGCGAGCCTAGATCTATATACAAAATCCAATAGGACACGGGCGAGCGAGCCTAGATCTACACGTAACAGTCCCTGTTTAAATTGAACAGAAATCTAATTTAAATCGGATACCAACCAGACTATATAAATACTATCAAGGAGCAAAAGCACTGAATCAAGCCCACCATGAATCAGATCAAGACGAAATCAAAAGAGTGCAATGAGTTGAATCAACGCCACCACAGAACAAATCATGTCTGCCAGGCAGAAACCGCTGGCTCCTCCGGTCAACTACCTAGCAAAGGCAAAACAAAAAACGCACTATGGAATCTAAGATCCGTGCATCTGATTGAGATGTTCATGCTTATACAAATTATAATAAGCAGGAGAACCAAGCTGAGAGAGAAAGGATCCAAGATAAAAAGAATCAAGCCATGTTTTCAAGTCTCCATTCTGATCGAAATTTCAAGAAGCAAAATAGGAATAAAAAAAATATACATGAGAACCAGACCAAAAGTACATCATATCTGATCGAATTAAAGCATGGAATGGACATCAAGTCTTCATTCTCATGAGTCACGAGAGACTGATTCGGTTAGCTTCGGCGTATTCATTTGGAAACCACATTTATGGTTCTATACTGTGTATATCACATTGAATGCTTTAATTCCTTGTGCTTTCAGACCGCAGTTGTTGCACTTGGAGATGAAGAATTGCATTTAGTTGCGATGACATCTAGAAGAAACTTGATAAATCATGCATGTTTCTGGGGCTATAAATTGCCATTTGGTTTGTATAATTCTTGCTTGACCATGTTAAATCTTCGGTGCCTGGGTATCGTGTTTGACCTTGATGAGACATTGATTGTCGCCAATACATCACGGTCTTTTGAGGACAGAATTGATGCACTTCAAAGAAAGCTGAGTAATGAGACTGATGCACAGCGTAGGAATGGTATGCTATCAGAGATCAAGAGGTACCAAGATGATAAGTCCATCCTAAAGCAATATATAGAAGGTGATCAGGTCTATGATGATGGAAAAGTGTATAAAGCACAACCTGAGATTGTTCCACCATTGTCTGATAACCAGCAACCAATGACACGTCCAGTTATAAGATTACAAGATAAAAACATTATCCTGACAAGAATAAATCCTCTGGTATGTGCTAAATTGCTTGAACTTGCTTTGGGCCTGTCCATGGTAGCATTTCTTTACTGGCATAGATATGTTATGTTATAACTACACAGTATGCCGGTGCTTTCTATTTGGATTTTCCTTGCACACCAGTACCCCTAAGGGAATGTCATAAAGTAGAAGTTCTGAAAGTCCTGGAGCAAAGCAAAAGCTCCTAGATTCAAGGATGTAGGTCTGCATATAATCAAGGATGTCCAAATAGAAAGCACCGGCATACTGTGTAGTTATAACATAACATATCTATGCCAGTAAAGAAATGCTACCATGGACAGGCCCAAAGCAAGTTCAAGCAATTTAGCACATACCAGAGGATTTATTCTTGTCAGGATAATGTTTTTATCTTGTAATCTTATAACTGGACGTGTCATTGGTTGCTGGTTATCAGACAATGGTGGAACAATCTCAGGTTGTGCTTTATACACTTTTCCATCATCATAGACCTGATCACCTTCTATATATTGCTTTAGGATGGACTTATCATCTTGGTACCTCTTGATCTCTGATAGCATACCATTCCTACGCTGTGCATCAGTCTCATTACTCAGCTTTCTTTGAAGTGCATCAATTCTGTCCTCAAAAGACCGTGATGTATTGGCGACAATCAATGTCTCATCAAGGTCAAACACGATACCCAGGCACCGAAGATTTAACATGGTCAAGCAAGAATTATACAAACCAAATGGCAATTTATAGCCCCAGAAACATGCATGATTTATCAAGTTTCTTCTAGATGTCATCGCAACTAAATGCAATTCTTCATCTCCAAGTGCAACAACTGCGGTCTGAAAGCACAAGGAATTAAAGCATTCAATGTGATATACACAGTATAGAACCATAAATGTGGTTTCCAAATGAATACGCCGAAGCTAACCGAATCAGTCTCTCGTGACTCATGAGAATGAAGACTTGATGTCCATTCCATGCTTTAATTCGATCAGATATGATGTACTTTTGGTCTGGTTCTCATGTATATTTTTTTTATTCCTATTTTGCTTCTTGAAATTTCGATCAGAATGGAGACTTGAAAACATGGCTTGATTCTTTTTATCTTGGATCCTTTCTCTCTCAGCTTGGTTCTCCTGCTTATTATAATTTGTATAAGCATGAACATCTCAATCAGATGCACGGATCTTAGATTCCATAGTGCGTTTTTTGTTTTGCCTTTGCTAGGTAGTTGACCGGAGGAGCCAGCGGTTTCTGCCTGGCAGACATGATTTGTTCTGTGGTGGCGTTGATTCAACTCATTGCACTCTTTTGATTTCGTCTTGATCTGATTCATGGTGGGCTTGATTCAGTGCTTTTGCTCCTTGATAGTATTTATATAGTCTGGTTGGTATCCGATTTAAATTAGATTTCTGTTCAATTTAAACAGGGACTGTTACGTGTAGATCTAGGCTCGCTCGCCCGTGTCCTATTGGATTTTGTATATAGATCTAGGCTCGCTCGCCCGTGTCCTTTTGGATTTTGTATATGGGAATCTGTCTTCTTTTGGATTTCGAATATGGAAATCATCACTCAGCGGCTAGACGTGGCGATGGGGGTTTTCCGTAAGCCATGCCGTGAACGGAGTGGATTAGAACACGTGTGAAAGGAGGGGGCCAGACGAAATATGAGGGTGTTGGACACCGTGATATAATTTGAGATGGATAGGCCAGACCAAAAAAAAATCCAGACCAAAAAAGAGGAGGAAATTTTCCCCCGTGCGTTACAACGGGACACAAATAATATCAAATACATTCATGGAAAATGATGATAGAGAGTGCAACTGCTACATGTCTATTTATGTTTTCCTTTCTATGTAATTTATAAGACCTCTAATTTATTATAAATCTTAAATATCCTCAGAAAATATTCCCAAAACATACTTAAAAATTACTTAAAGACCACTAAAGAAAATGGATAATTAAACTTTATATGAAGTGAGAATATATCATTATGAGGGCATTAAACGTATTTATATACTTAAGACAATAATTAAACTGCTAAAAATAAAGTTAAAATAAAATACTAAATATAATAAGGGCACTAAGAGCTCAAAGCCTAGCTAAAACATTTAAATAACGCTGAGATTAAATAACCAAAGGAACTTAAATTTAGGAAAAAACAAAGCTTAATTCGGCTCTTTAAGAGAAAACAGCCCTGAGGTTAAAAAACTGGCCCAGAGCATAGCGCAGGTTCCCAGCTAGAGCCGAGCACGCAGCCTGTGCGGCCATTTTGCCCAGCCCACTTCCCTTGCTCAAAACCTGATGCAGGAGTAGTGTGAGCCGATGGATCTAGGTGGATGGCCAGGATTTGGCTAGCCAAAAACAACTGGATATAAAACACCCGAGGCCGGCAACAACCCTAGCCTTCTCAGCACACAGCCGCTTCCACCGCACACAGCCGCACACAGCCACATCCCTGCACACAGTCGCACTCTCTCTCCCCTGCTTTTCCCACACACAGTCGCATCCACCCTCGGCGCTGCACTGGTGTCTCTCGCTGGCGCGTGTGTGCGACTTGTAGCGCGTGGCTCCGTCGAGAGCTCCCGCTGTGGCGCCCGGAAACCTTATGGCGGCAGCGGCGGCCCGAGGCCCGCAACTGAGGCGGCTGCCCTCATGCCCGCGCGGCGGGGTCACCTTAAACTCGCGGTGGCAGCGGGCCTCTCCTGACGCGGGCTGCGGTGGGGCCTGCGCGAGCGGCGGCGGCGGCCGTGATGGTGTGGGCGCTAGCCTTGCACGCGGCGCAGGGGACTGCGGTAGCCAGGCTCGCGAGGCCGCGTCACTGGCGGATCGCGAGGGTCCCAGGATACCTTCAGCGGCGGCGGGTCTCGCGCAGGCCGCGCTCGGTTGGCAGCGGCGGAGCTCACGCGGGCCACGGCCCCGGCGGCGGTTGGCGAGGGCGCGTTCCCTGCGGATCGCGAGGGGCCGGGGATCCTGCCGCCTGCGGCGGATCTCGCGCGGGCCGCGCTCGAGCGGATCTCGCTGGTCCGGGATTTGGCATATATGATGGTTTTGATTTGGCATTGTACTCTATTTGGTCTCGATCTAAATCATGATGGTCTTGATTCAGGTTCACGTGGTCTGATTTTGTCTGTGGTCCTCTCAATTTATCCTAGATTTGCTCTTCTTGTTTTTGGATTGGAAATTTACGAATCCACGGTGTTTCAGTGCCCCTCATTATGGATCTTTGTGCGTTTTTCTCTGGAATTGTTTTTAGATGTGGACTCTGCAAGGGACGAATAGCCTGCAGCGGACGCACCGCATCGGAATGGAAGACTTTTTTGGGGAGCAGATTTCGAACCGAAAACGGAAGAGCAGTTGAGGGAAGCGGGGGGTAAGAGGCCAGACGAAAATTTTGTCCAGACGAAAATTTTGGCTGAAATTTTCCCTCTTTAGTATTAGGTATAGACTAGCAAACGTGCCCGTACGTTGCAACGGGAGAAAAAACATTAAATATTCATGGCAAATTGATAACGGTGAAGAATGCAATTCTCGTTTTTGTGAAACTAAATGTTTTCAATTTTGAATTAAATTGTTAAAAAATGCTAACATTTATGAAACAAAATAAATATCATTAGATTCATTATGAAATATATTTTCGTAATAATCCGGTTTGGGGACAAAATGTGAATACTATTCACTATAAAGTTAGTCTAACATGAACTACTTTAACGGACATGGGTATCAATGTACCATATTTGCATTCTTTTTTGGATGGAGGGAGTAAAATTCAACCTTGATAATGTTGCAAATCATGACTTTAATTTTCATACTATCCATATGTTGCTATATTTAAATATCGAGCTACCTTACTTTATTTGAGGACTTTTAAAAATATTTAATTGTAACTTCTGATTAAAGTCGGAAAGGAGTTATTTGCCAATATTTTAAGGATCGATCTATCTGCAGATGATGACTATGACAGGAGACCTCTCTCTCAATTTTTCACATGGCAACTCACGCCGGGTATTGCAAAGATACATTTATTTAGACAACAAACTGCTTAAGATTTCAGTTTGTGGTTAGATTAATTGGACCCTCGGTTGATCTAGATTTTAATAAAAATAAGTTTTTGTTTGTAAACAATACTACATGAACAACAGTTTTTTAAATAAACAAAATCAATAACTTGGTAGTAAAAATCTTTGTTCCTTAGAGAAGGATCAATGGTTCAAAGGGACATAATATTATATTTATTATTTATTTTAACGTGTTATTATGAGAGAGAGGTCTCCTGTCATAGTCATCATCTGCAGATAGATCGATCCTTAAAATATTGGCAAATAACTCCTTTCCGACTTTAATCAGAAGTTACAATTAAATATTTTTAAAAGTCCTCAAATAAAGTAAGGTAGCTCGATATTTAAATATAGCAACATATGGATAGTATGAAAATTAAAGTCATGATTTGCAACATTATCAAGGTTGAATTTTACTCCCTCCATCCAAAAAAGAATGCAAATATGGTACATTGATACCCATGTCCGTTAAAGTAGTTCATGTTAGACTAACTTTATAGTGAATAGTATTCACATTTTGTCCCCAAACCGGATTATTACGAAAATATATTTCATAATGAATCTAATGATATTTATTTTGTTTCATAAATGTTAGCATTTTTTAACAATTTAATTCAAAATTGAAAACATTTAGTTTCACAAAAACGAGAATTGCATTCTTCACCGTTATCAATTTGCCATGAATATTTAATGTTTTTTCTCCCGTTGCAACGTACGGGCACGTTTGCTAGTCTATACCTAATACTAAAGAGGGAAAATTTCAGCCAAAATTTTCGTCTGGACAAAATTTTCGTCTGGCCTCTTACCCCCCGCTTCCCTCAACTGCTCTTCCGTTTTCGGTTCGAAATCTGCTCCCCAAAAAAGTCTTCCATTCCGATGCGGTGCGTCCGCTGCAGGCTATTCGTCCCTTGCAGAGTCCACATCTAAAAACAATTCCAGAGAAAAACGCACAAAGATCCATAATGAGGGGCACTGAAACACCGTGGATTCGTAAATTTCCAATCCAAAAACAAGAAGAGCAAATCTAGGATAAATTGAGAGGACCACAGACAAAATCAGACCACGTGAACCTGAATCAAGACCATCATGATTTAGATCGAGACCAAATAGAGTACAATGCCAAATCAAAACCATCATAA
>JAHUYU010001289.1:0-12687 GCA_030439765.1 Tripidium arundinaceum | reverse complement strand
ATGATGGGTGGTGACACTGACACACATGCATGTATGTTGCCCATGCCCGACGTTTTGCCCTTCTCTTGGTTATTGATCTATCCCAATGACTCTCTGTTTTGTTTTACTCGATCTACGATATCTAGGCCTCGTTTAGATTGGAAAAAATTTCAAACTGATGAATAGTACCATTTTCGTCTTATTTGACAAATATTGTCCAATCATGGACCAACTAGGCTCAAAAGATTCATCTCGTGATTTCCAACTAAACTGTGTAATTAGTTATTTTTTTACCTACATTTAATACTCCATGCAAGCGGCTAAAAATTGATGTGATGGAGAGAGAGTGAAAAAACTTGGAATTTGGATGTAATCTAAACAAGGCCCTATATAATATAATCTTTCTTTCTTTTGGCTACACGCTACAGCAGTGTCCAGAATATAATGTGAGAGCGTACTAACTAACATGAGCATTATATGTGACAACAAGTGTTAGGGGGGAGGAGGACGAAGGATCGGAGTGCTGCAATAATAATTTGTCAAATATGCATGCCTGTTGCCCAATCCATGCCCGGCCTCTCCCCCTCGGACTCGGACCCCCTTCAATCCCCCTTCTCTTGGTTATTGATCGATCCCAATGACAAGAGAATGTGAGAGCGTACTAACAATTTTGACAAAAAGTGTTAGGGGGAGGACGACCAAGGATCGGAGTGCTTGCTGCAATAATAATTGTTTAGAGACAGACTCACAGACGACGACGACGACGACGGAGAGGCAGAGGCTGCCTGCCTTTGATTGCTGCGCACGGCTGTTGGCAGCAAACCGAGCAACGTGGACGCGGGCCAGGCCGGCGGCCCCCCTCCCACCGGAGTAAATTTTCGGGCCCGCGGCGGCGGTGGTGTCGCACGCCCGCACGTTTCGGAGGCGTGGGAGCCAAGCCTGCTCGTGCTCGCCCGCTCACTATCACTAGCTACCACTCCACTCCCACCACTCTACGTAGTACGTACCATGCTACTGCTATACTAGGAGCAATGCCCCAATGCGACGTACTCCTGCCTTTGTCCCAAACTAGAGGACGTTCTAGCCATCGTCACTGAGATCAAGGCACACTTCTGTCACCCCTACGCGTATTCTTACACATGCAGCCTGCGCATAGATATTTCTCGCGCGGAAAGGACTGGCCCTGTTCACTTCGCTGAGAAGGTAGGGTAAAAAATATTGTTCGCTGATTTATTGAAAAAGAAAAACATTGTACAATAACTGATAAGTTCAAGCGAACAAAGCCAATGTATACTAGGGCCAATCCAGGATATATATATTTTTTGTTTTGCGAACAATCCAGGATATATATATATATGGTTTATTGCCTGGGGTCAGTTCTCTAAACATAGTGTTATAATACCAAATTAGAAGAAGAATTTGTTGATATTAAAAATAAAGAGAAACTACATTGGAGTCTGCAAAGGTTATCGGAGTTGGCTGACGACGGAAAGCACCTAGCTCCCCGCTAATGTATACTTGCATTGTTCAATTGATTGTTGCACACGTACTATATGATGAATATGATCTCCTGGCACAGAGATCACACGTGGTAAGGGATTTGTTTGAATTGTGTCCTGGCAGGCAGCTCGCTGTCCAGGCAAGAATCTCAAGCGAATTGAATGAAATCGAGCGCCTGATAATCGAGGCCACTGGCCAGGCGGCCTTGCCTGGGGACAACCAAATATAAGTCCTGATGTAAAGGCAAGACGTCCGGTTTTAGAAATGACATCCGGTCTGGCCAGACAATTCTTGTTAGACTTCTATTTAAACGAGTCCTAATTACATGTATACTAGTTGTACCCGTGGTGGTGGGTATAACTGCACTATCCATGCTTTAGTTTTTTTTTTTGTCTTGCCGGTGCATATGCAGGTCTATTACCTACTCCCTCTGTCCCTCATTATAGGACGTCCTGGTAATCGTCATGGAGACCAACGTGCTCTCAAAAAGAGTCTGGCACCCCTAGGGAATCTTGTATATGCATCTTGGGGGCAGTGCTTGGTTAGGAGCCTCCTCACACACCGTTTGTTCTTTCCATTTGTTTACTGGTATAGTAGACGGCAGGAGCTGATGGAATGACAGGTGTTGTACTTTGGTATAGCTAGAAACTAAAACATCTTCCTTTGTGAAATTTTTTTGAATGCTCCAACGACTACCCCTCCATCCCAGAACACTGGACGTCCTAGCGTTTAAAAAAAGTGTCACAAAGAAAGAAGCTTCTTAGCTTCTGTATCAAAGTACGGCAGTTATCCATCCATCAGCTCCTACCATCCACTGCCATCCACTATTCCAATGAACAAATGGTAGTGGTAGCTCGAGTGTGAGGAGGCTCCCAGCCGAGTTCGGTTTCAGGCTGCATGTGTAAGAATACGCGTAGGGGTGACAGAAGTGTGCCTTGATCTCAGTGACGATGGCTAGAACGTCCTCTAGTTTGGGACAAAGGCAGGAGTACGTCGCATTGGGGCATTGCTCCTAGTATAGCAGTAGCATGGTACGTACTACGTAGAGTGGTGGGAGTGGAGTGGTAGCTAGTGATAGTGAGCGGGCGAGCACGAGCAGGCTTGGCTCCCACGCCTCCGAAACGTGCGGGCGTGCGACACCACCGCCGCCGCGGGCCCGAAAATTTACTCCGGTGGGAGGGGGGCCGCCGGCCTGGCCCGCGTCCACGTTGCTCGGTTTGCTGCCAACAGCCGTGCGCAGCAATCAAAGGCAGGCAGCCTCTGCCTCTCCGTCGTCGTCGTCGTCTGTGAGTCTGTCTCTAAACAATTATTATTGCAGCAAGCACTCCGATCCTTGGTCGTCCTCCCCCTAACACTTTTTGTCAAAATTGTTAGTACGCTCTCACATTCTCTTGTCATTGGGATCGATCAATAACCAAGAGAAGGGGGATTGAAGGGGGTCCGAGTCCGAGGGGGAGAGGCCGGGCATGGATTGGGCAACAGGCATGCATATTTGACAAATTATTATTGCAGCACTCCGATCCTTCGTCCTCCTCCCCCCTAACACTTGTTGTCACATATAATGCTCATGTTAGTTAGTACGCTCTCACATTATATTCTGGACACTGCTGTAGCGTGTAGCCAAAAGAAAGAAAGATTATATTATATAGGGCCTTGTTTAGATTACATCCAAATTCCAAGTTTTTTCACTCTCTCTCCATCACATCAATTTTTAGCCGCTTGCATGGAGTATTAAATGTAGGTAAAAAAATAACTAATTACACAGTTTAGTTGGAAATCACGAGATGAATCTTTTGAGCCTAGTTGGTCCATGATTGGACAATATTTGTCAAATAAGACGAAAATGGTACTATTCATCAGTTTGAAATTTTTTCCAATCTAAACGAGGCCTAGATATCGTAGATCGAGTAAAACAAAACAGAGAGTCATTGGGATAGATCAATAACCAAGAGAAGGGCAAAACGTCGGGCATGGGCAACATACATGCATGTGTGTCAGTGTCACCACCCATCATCAGGTAGAGCCAGCCGTAGAGGAATGTCTGTCGTGCTGTGCTGTGTTAGTACAAGTTCCAAAGGGAAGCAAGCGTCAAACCAAAGCACAGTGCACGCACGCAGGCCGGACACACATGATCCACCACCCGGCGGTGGCCCCCCTAGCTGTTACTGTTGCTATACATACATGATACATGTCCCGTCGCTTTCGGCAAACACTAACCACCGTACTTTAGTATCACTCGCATGTTCATTCTAGGACTAGCTAGGAGGAGTATTAGCTACCGTGCCACTGGTGTTAACTATATCACATATATTTATTTAATATATATATTTACAGCATCCCATGCAACTGCATGCATGCATGTTCATTCTAGGACTAGCTAGGAGGAGTATTTCTATTCCATGGTCCATACCAAACCTGGAAGAAGAGAAGCAAGCATCCCATGAATTATATTCATCAATCCATCCTTGGAGCTAACTACTCAGGGCCGTCGATGAGCAGGTGCGAGGTGGGCGACCGAACAGGGGCCCCAAAAAACATGGCCCCCACCTCACATCCCTCTGCCCAGTCAGTATACAGCGATTCATCAGAAGTCAAAACATTAGAACCTCAGCCTGGGCGCCTGGCTGCAAGCATCAGCACGCGTTCGCTTGACTTCCGTCCTCACGAGTCACGACCTCTTCGACTCTTCTTCTTGCGTCGTAGGCATTAACACTAACTCAACATTCTGCCATTGGCAAAGGCCAGACCCGGACTGCAGGTCTGCAGCAGCAGCAGTGCAGCACCAGCAACGCATAAACTGTGAGGGCAGGGACAGATCAGACCGCCAAGCACCCGAGCAACAGCAGCAGGGACAAGGACTCCAGAGGGACCCAAGCACACAGGACCTTAGGTGATTCCCAATTTGATTAATGAGTTGAATTTTAATCGTCTGACATTATGTGTTGGCAAATTGCGACATATTTTTTTATGTGTTAACAAATTTTAATTGTCTGATTACCAGGCGTAAAAAAATCAGGGCCCCAATTTGCATTTCGAACAGGAGCCCCCAATTTTTGGAGACGGCCCTGTAACTACTACAGTCAGAAGCTTTGCTCCTAAACAAGAAGAAGAGAAGCTTCAGTACGTGCAGGGCGGCGGCAATGTGGGGCAGTTTGCATGTTGCCGCCCCCTCCCGGCCTCCCCTGCTTCTTTCTTTTCTCGCGTGCATGCGTCCGCCATAAGATACTATTTCACGCATCCGCTCATCCATGCATGGATCAACGTAACCACCCACGTTATTTATTCCATTTGAAGGGTGCCTAATTAAGAAATAATCCATTCATTCATTCTATATATATATACACACGCTATTCTACACCCTAGGTGTAGAATAGTATTCTACACCAAGCTGTTATACTGAACAAAATTCAGTACTGTTCAGTACTCGTGTTTCAGTATTGTTCAGTATTTTCGAGGTGCTGGGTGTAGTACTGACTGATACTGAACGTGGTTCAGTAGTACTCAGTATTTTTTCAGTTCAATTTTGACTTGTGGTGTAGACCTAGGGTGTAGAATAGCGCTGCCGTATATATATATATATATATATATATATATATATATATATATATATATATATATATATATATATATATATATATATATATATATATATATATATATAGGTATTCTATACTATCCCCCGGGTACTGAATAATAATCAGTACCCGGGTCTAAAATCGCCGAGCCCAAAGCGCCGGTTCCCCCGCTCACACCTCGGACCCAAGCCAACCACGGGCAGCGCCGGTTCCCCTCACTCCCATAGTCCCACCTCCTCTTTACCGTATCGTTTTTTGTTTTTCCGTTCTATAATTTCGATTCGAGATCGTGGGGAGGGGACGAGACGCCGGTTTGCCCAGCTCGCTGCCCCCTCCGCCGGTTTCACCCAGCTCGCCGCCCCCTCCCCCGCACGAGCACGGCTCGCCGCCACCTCCGCCACAAGCCCAGCTCACCCCTCTCCCCCGACCTCCAACGCCTCCGCAGCCTTCGACCGCTGCCTCTGCAGCCCCGGCGGCGGCCTCGTCGGTGGCGATGCGGGGTCGTCGACCTCGGCGGTAGTCTGCAGGAGTCGGCGACCGTTCTCCTCGCCGGGGTACGGGCGGCTCGGCGGCCTCGCCTGGTGTGCGTGGGGCAGCGACGGTTTTCTCCTCGCCTGCGCACCTCGTATCTCCCGTGTCCGGCGTCGCTCCTCGTTCCAAGTTCGGCCGGTCCAAGCTCGGTCAGTGCTGCTCCTCAACGTCCCCCGCGTCGGCCGCCATCCTCAACTACCCCCGTCGCCATCGACCCGTCTCAACCCGCATCGCCGTTGCTGCTCCTCAAGTCGTCAACCTCCCCCGCCGGTTCCCATTGGTTTCACTATTAGATTCCATGTCATGGGTACTGTTTCTGTGCTTAAAAGTTTGATTCATCTATTACGATGTTTACTTCTGTTTTCTTATTTTATAGTTTTGGTAAGCAGTATGCACAGATAATGCTTTGAAATCCTTTTATACTTCATAAAATCAATCTGCACTCATGTAATTTCCTCCTCAAAGGGATGTCGTGCCTCAGGCATAATTTAATCTCACAGGAATATCGTGTGACTTTTACAGGATCCAAGGAGGAGGTCACGGGGCAATTGACATACAATTGTGAACATGCATAGCTGATTTGTAGCATCTCTAGGTTAATTAGTCCACACATGTTTCATTTAAACCAGAAAGCATCAAGTTTTTTCGCTTTTGATTTTGGTGGTGATGATTTGTGCAGGTAGTGGTTTAATTCAGGTGCCAAAAGTTTTGTTTATTCAGTGTCCGAGGTTTCCATACACGCAAGGAATCGTTGTTTCTCGGTTTCTAGTGCATGTTAATAGCCCTTTGAGTATAATATTTAATTTGTTTTCCAATTATGATTTTTCTATATTAATGTTCCATCATTGATTTTGTATTTGTAATTTTTTTTTCACCACTACTAATTTCCCTGTGTCTGTAGATCAGAGGCCCTTTAAAGGATCCTTAGCTAGCAATGGGACTGCTCAACTAGAAGGTCTTTTCTTTCACTATATGCTTAATTAACTGCAAAATACTACATTCATATCATCTGGAGTGGTTTTCATTTATGGTAACGTATACATGCTAATATAGTGAAAGAAAAGACCTTCTAGTTGAGCAGTCCCATTGCTAGCTAAGGATCCTTTAAAGGGCCTCTGATCTACAGACACAGGGAAATTAGTAGTGGTGAAAAAAAAATTACAAATACAAAATCAATGATGGAACATTAATATAGAAAAATCATAATTGGAAAACAAATTAAATATTATACTCAAAGGGCTATTAACATGCACTAGAAACCGAGAAACAACGATTCCTTGCGTGTATGGAAACCTCGGACACTGAATAAACAAAACTTTTGGCACCTGAATTAAACCACTACCTGCACAAATCATCACCACCAAAATCAAAAGCGAAAAAACTTGATGCTTTCTGGTTTAAATGAAACATGTGTGGACTAATTAACCTAGAGATGCTACAAATCAGCTATGCATGTTCACAATTGTATGTCAATTGCCCCGTGACCTCCTCCTTGGATCCTGTAAAAGTCACACGATATTCCTGTGAGATTAAATTATGCCTGAGGCACGACATCCCTTTGAGGAGGAAATTACATGAGTGCAGATTGATTTTATGAAGTATAAAAGGATTTCAAAGCATTATCTGTGCATACTGCTTACCAAAACTATAAAATAAGAAAACAGAAGTAAACATCGTAATAGATGAATCAAACTTTTAAGCACAGAAACAGTACCCATGACATGGAATCTAATAGTGAAACCAATGGGAACCGGCGGGGGAGGTTGACGACTTGAGGAGCAGCAACGGCGATGCGGGTTGAGACGGGTCGATGGCGACGGGGGTAGTTGAGGATGGCGGCCGACGCGGGGGACGTTGAGGAGCAGCACTGACCGAGCTTGGACCGGCCGAACTTGGAACGAGGAGCGACGCCGGACACGGGAGATACGAGGTGCGCAGGCGAGGAGAAAACCGTCGCTGCCCCACGCACACCAGGCGAGGCCGCCGAGCCGCCCGTACCCCGGCGAGGAGAACGGTCGCCGACTCCTGCAGACTACCGCCGAGGTCGACGACCCGCATCGCCACCGACGAGGCCGCCGCCGGGGCTGCAGAGGCAGCGGTCGAAGGCTGCGGAGGCGTTGGAGGTCGGGGGAGAGGGGCGAGCTGGGCTTGTGGCGGAGGTGGCGGCGAGCCGTGCTCGTGCGGGGGAGGGGGCGGCGAGCTGGGTGAAACCGGCGGAGGGGGCAGCGAGCTGGGCAAACCGGCGTCTCGTCCCCTCCCCACGATCTCGAATCGAAATTATAGAACGGAAAAACAAAAAACGATACGGTAAAGAGGAGGTGGGACTATGGGAGTGAGGGGAACCGGCGCTGCCCGTGGTTGGCTTGGGTCCGAGGTGTGAGCGGGGGAACCGGCGCTTTGGGCTCGGCGATTTTAGACCCGGGTACTGATTATTATTCAGTACCCGGGGGATAGTATAGAATACCTATATATATATATATATATATATATATATATATATATATATATATATATATATATATATATATATATATATATATATATATATATATATATATATACGGCAGCGCTATTCTACACCCTAGGTCTACACCACAAGTCAAAATTGAACTGAAAAAATACTGAGTACTACTGAACCACGTTCAGTATCAGTCAGTACTACACCCAGCACCTCGAAAATACTGAACAATACTGAAACACGAGTACTGAACAGTACTGAATTTTGTTCAGTATAACAGCTTGGTGTAGAATACTATTCTACACCTAGGGTGTAGAATAGCGTGTGTATATATATATAGAATGAATGAATGGATTATTTCTTAATTAGGCACCCTTCAAATGGAATAAATAACGTGGGTGGTTACGTTGATCCATGCATGGATGAGCGGATGCGTGAAATAGTATCTTATGGCGGACGCATGCACGCGAGAAAAGAAAGAAGCAGGGGAGGCCGGGAGGGGGCGGCAACATGCAAACTGCCCCACATTGCCGCCGCCCTGCACGTACTGAAGCTTCTCTTCTTCTTGTTTAGGAGCAAAGCTTCTGACTGTAGTAGTTACAGGGCCGTCTCCAAAAATTGGGGGCTCCTGTTCGAAATGCAAATTGGGGCCCTGATTTTTTTACGCCTGGTAATCAGACAATTAAAATTTGTTAACACATAAAAAAAATATGTCGCAATTTGCCAACACATAATGTCAGACGATTAAAATTCAACTCATTAATCAAATTGGGAATCACCTAAGGTCCTGTGTGCTTGGGTCCCTCTGGAGTCCTTGTCCCTGCTGCTGTTGCTCGGGTGCTTGGCGGTCTGATCTGTCCCTGCCCTCACAGTTTATGCGTTGCTGGTGCTGCACTGCTGCTGCTGCAGACCTGCAGTCCGGGTCTGGCCTTTGCCAATGGCAGAATGTTGAGTTAGTGTTAATGCCTACGACGCAAGAAGAAGAGTCGAAGAGGTCGTGACTCGTGAGGACGGAAGTCAAGCGAACGCGTGCTGATGCTTGCAGCCAGGCGCCCAGGCTGAGGTTCTAATGTTTTGACTTCTGATGAATCGCTGTATACTGACTGGGCAGAGGGATGTGAGGTGGGGGCCATGTTTTTTGGGGCCCCTGTTCGGTCGCCCACCTCGCACCTGCTCATCGACGGCCCTGAGTAGTTAGCTCCAAGGATGGATTGATGAATATAATTCATGGGATGCTTGCTTCTCTTCTTCCAGGTTTGGTATGGACCATGGAATAGAAATACTCCTCCTAGCTAGTCCTAGAATGAACATGCATGCATGCAGTTGCATGGGATGCTGTAAATATATATATTAAATAAATATATGTGATATAGTTAACACCAGTGGCACGGTAGCTAATACTCCTCCTAGCTAGTCCTAGAATGAACATGCGAGTGATACTAAAGTACGGTGGTTAGTGTTTGCCGAAAGCGACGGGACATGTATCATGTATGTATAGCAACAGTAACAGCTAGGGGGGCCACCGCCGGGTGGTGGATCATGTGTGTCCGGCCTGCGTGCGTGCACTGTGCTTTGGTTTGACGCTTGCTTCCCTTTGGAACTTGTACTAACACAGCACAGCACGACAGACATTCCTCTACGGCTGGCTCTACCTGATGATGGGTGGTGACACTGACACACATGCATGTATGTTGCCCATGCCCGACGTTTTGCCCTTCTCTTGGTTATTGATCTATCCCAATGACTCTCTGTTTTGTTTTACTCGATCTACGATATCTAGGCCTCGTTTAGATTGGAAAAAATTTCAAACTGATGAATAGTACCATTTTCGTCTTATTTGACAAATATTGTCCAATCATGGACCAACTAGGCTCAAAAGATTCATCTCGTGATTTCCAACTAAACTGTGTAATTAGTTATTTTTTTACCTACATTTAATACTCCATGCAAGCGGCTAAAAATTGATGTGATGGAGAGAGAGTGAAAAAACTTGGAATTTGGATGTAATCTAAACAAGGCCCTATATAATATAATCTTTCTTTCTTTTGGCTACACGCTACAGCAGTGTCCAGAATATAATGTGAGAGCGTACTAACTAACATGAGCATTATATGTGACAACAAGTGTTAGGGGGGAGGAGGACGAAGGATCGGAGTGCTGCAATAATAATTTGTCAAATATGCATGCCTGTTGCCCAATCCATGCCCGGCCTCTCCCCCTCGGACTCGGACCCCCTTCAATCCCCCTTCTCTTGGTTATTGATCGATCCCAATGACAAGAGAATGTGAGAGCGTACTAACAATTTTGACAAAAAGTGTTAGGGGGAGGACGACCAAGGATCGGAGTGCTTGCTGCAATAATAATTGTTTAGAGACAGACTCACAGACGACGACGACGACGACGGAGAGGCAGAGGCTGCCTGCCTTTGATTGCTGCGCACGGCTGTTGGCAGCAAACCGAGCAACGTGGACGCGGGCCAGGCCGGCGGCCCCCCTCCCACCGGAGTAAATTTTCGGGCCCGCGGCGGCGGTGGTGTCGCACGCCCGCACGTTTCGGAGGCGTGGGAGCCAAGCCTGCTCGTGCTCGCCCGCTCACTATCACTAGCTACCACTCCACTCCCACCACTCTACGTAGTACGTACCATGCTACTGCTATACTAGGAGCAATGCCCCAATGCGACGTACTCCTGCCTTTGTCCCAAACTAGAGGACGTTCTAGCCATCGTCACTGAGATCAAGGCACACTTCTGTCACCCCTACGCGTATTCTTACACATGCAGCCTGAAACCGAACTCGGCTGGGAGCCTCCTCACACTCGAGCTACCACTACCATTTGTTCATTGGAATAGTGGATGGCAGTGGATGGTAGGAGCTGATGGATGGATAACTGCCGTACTTTGATACAGAAGCTAAGAAGCTTCTTTCTTTGTGACACTTTTTTTAAACGCTAGGACGTCCAGTGTTCTGGGATGGAGGGGTAGTCGTTGGAGCATTCAAAAAAATTTCACAAAGGAAGATGTTTTAGTTTCTAGCTATACCAAAGTACAACACCTGTCATTCCATCAGCTCCTGCCGTCTACTATACCAGTAAACAAATGGAAAGAACAAACGGTGTGTGAGGAGGCTCCTAACCAAGCACTGCCCCCAAGATGCATATACAAGATTCCCTAGGGGTGCCAGACTCTTTTTGAGAGCACGTTGGTCTCCATGACGATTACCAGGACGTCCTATAATGAGGGACAGAGGGAGTAGGTAATAGACCTGCATATGCACCGGCAAGACAAAAAAAAAACTAAAGCATGGATAGTGCAGTTATACCACCACGGGTACAACTAGTATACATGTAATTAGGACTCGTTTAAATAGAAGTCTAACAAGAATTGTCTGGCCAGACCGGATGTCATTTCTAAAACCGGACGTCTTGCCTTTACATCAGGACTTATATTTGGTTGTCCCCAGGCAAGGCCGCCTGGCCAGTGGCCTCGATTATCAGGCGCTCGATTTCATTCAATTCGCTTGAGATTCTTGCCTGGACAGCGAGCTGCCTGCCAGGACACAATTCAAACAAATCCCTTACCACGTGTGATCTCTGTGCCAGGAGATCATATTCATCATATAGTACGTGTGCAACAATCAATTGAACAATGCAAGTATACATTAGCGGGGAGCTAGGTGCTTTCCGTCGTCAGCCAACTCCGATAACCTTTGCAGACTCCAATGTAGTTTCTCTTTATTTTTAATATCAACAAATTCTTCTTCTAATTTGGTATTATAACACTATGTTTAGAGAACTGACCCCAGGCAATAAACCATATATATATATATCCTGGATTGTTCGCAAAACAAAAAATATATATATCCTGGATTGGCCCTAGTATACATTGGCTTTGTTCGCTTGAACTTATCAGTTATTGTACAATGTTTTTCTTTTTCAATAAATCAGCGAACAATATTTTTTACCCTACCTTCTCAGCGAAGTGAACAGGGCCAGTCCTTTCCGCGCGAGAAATATCTATGCGCAGGCTGCCGGATAGCTAGATCAGTTAGATAATACGCATTGATACGAAGCGTAGCATTGGGGCGACCAACGTCAACTAGCTAACTACCAGCGTAAACCGACCACAATATAATTAACCTTATCGTGTGGTGCATGTGCGTTCTTTGCTAGCCGTAAGATGACTCCAATGCAAGTATATAGCACGTCCTACGATTATTGTACTATAAGAGCCATACTGTGCATGCATCGGACTTTATGACATGACATGTCCATGCATTGCAACGGGAGAAAAAACCTATCAAATATTCAAGGAAATCGAGAACTGAAATGATACATATCTATTTATGTTTCACTTTTTTTATAAAATTTTTAAACTATAATTTATTAATTTTATGATAAATATGACATTCTTAACATAAGCTAATTTTATATCATCACTTTAATATTACTTACAGTTTGATTAGTTAGACTCAACTGAATCAGGATATAATAATATACAAGTCTTTCTTTTAACCAAAATAACATTAATAATTTGGTGGTAGAAATATATCTTTCTTAGTGAATGCTCAGAGTTCAAAGCCTATGTATTATGTTGTTTTCATTCTTTATTTTTATTGTTACTATTTATATACTTGTTTCCATTTTCAC
>JAHUYU010001767.1:0-13083 GCA_030439765.1 Tripidium arundinaceum | reverse complement strand
AAAAAAAGGATGGATATTTCCGATATCCATATGTCGAAAAGGGGCTCAGATATTAAATGAATAATATGTATATGAATTTAGACATTCAATATTTATACCATATCTAAATCCAAATACTTAAAGTCGGATTTCCGATACATATACGAGGATGGTTATCAATATATGACACTATATGTATTTGACTTTGAACCCGAGAAAAAAAAACTAACCGTATCTGTAGTTGTAATATCTGTTTGTATCCGATTTGTTTCCGTTCGCTAAATGTGAGGATGTCTGAAACAAACTCAATCCTCACTGGTTTTGTGGGGGTACCTGCCAATGCGTGCCGTATATAAGTTATTAATAACTAAAATTTCAAAATTCTATAGCAAATTTGAACTTTCGAGTTTTAATTTGAAATTCATTGGTTTAAATTATGTGCGGTTGGAACATAAAAAAGCGAGACCAATAACCGGAGGAAATTATATGATCACTACTATAGTAAATCTTTTGCACAACGTTTGGTTTTGGGGCTCGGATGCGGGCGGGCTAGTTGCCCGCCTCCGTTATTCGGTGGACGGGCAGCCGGCCCAGCGCCCGCCTCGGTTAATGCCTATTAACCGAGGCAGTTGTTCTAACACAACCACCTCGGTTAATCCATTAACCGAGGCGGTTGCCTCAGAGCAACCGCCTCAGTTAATCGGTATTAATTGAGGTAGGCTTTTAAGGATGCCCGCCTCCGTTAATGCATTAATGGAGGCGGTCAGTGTCGATGAAATATGGTCGGCAGTCTATCGAGGGGTATGCCCACGGTAGTAGATTAGTCAGTGGAGGTGCGCGAGACGACGATCTAGATGGTGACGCAAGACGAACACGAGGATTTATCCAGGTTCGGGCCGTAAGGTTTGCGTAATACCCTACGTCATGCGCCTTTGGTGGATTGTATTGTTGTATGATGAGATCCTTTGAGGGGGGGGTCCTTGCCCGCCTTATATAGTCCGGGGGCAAGGTTACAGATCTAAGGAATCTAATCATAACCGATTACAATTGCCATATCCGCTGAGGATACGATATCTAGTCTAACCGACCAGTTTCCTTGACCGTGAAGGCAATCTCTGATTCCTTGAGCAATACGCCGAGCGGCCATGTAACCTGTGTAGCGTATTCTGATAGATTGGACCACCTTGCCAGGCGTGGCCCAAGTCTAGCTGTGAGGGTATATGGGTCTACACCCCCACAGCTAGTCCTCGAGCACGATATATTTTGACATAGCAATCCGTCTTGTTATCTTCCGACCAGTTTAGATTGCTCCCTCGCAACACCCAACCAGCTTTTAACAACAGCTGTAGAGTGTTTCTGGATCTCTGACCAGTTCGAAGCCAACCACTGCGTCGACCAGAAAGACGACTTGTTCGAAGAATGTATCGTGCTCTAAAAGAAAAAACAATTCGCCTCTGGTGAAGTGTGCCCACTTTGGTTTTTGTTGAAGAAAAAAACAACGACGCTCAGCACCGCCGTCTCTGTCAAATCTCGATCTTCGAGACCATAACGATTAAAGGTAGGGGTCATGCCTCAGGCACTGCATACAACTCTGTTGCAAAGCAGCAAGCACATTCACCGCTAGGTGAAGTGTGCCCACTTAGTCCCCGAGCCTAGTAGTAGGTGACTTGATCACGTGGTACCAGGGTCTAAAAAAGAAAAGATCACATCTCGGTTGAGAAAAAGTCTGTGACATAGGCACAAAGTAGTTCCCGAGCTCTGCTAAGGGCACAATCACCAGCTCTGCTGATGACAAGATGTGCAGCTCTGCTGCCGACCAGCCCCAGCTCAGCTGTGGGCCCGACATGCAGTCCCCAGCTCTGCTGTGGACCCAGTCCCCGAGCTCTGCTGAGGGACATATACGCAGCCCTGCTGCCAACCAGCCCCAGCTCTGCTGCGGGCTCAGTCCCCGGGCTCTGCCGAGGGACACATACGCAGCTCTGCTGCTGACCAGCCCAAGCTCCGCTGTGGGCCCAGTCCCCGGGCTCTGCCGAGGGACACATACGCAGCTCTGCTGCTGACCAGCCCCAGCTCTGCTGTGGACCTAGTCCCCGGGCTCTGCCGAGGGACACATACGCAGCTCTGCTGCTGACCAGCCCCAGCTCCGCTATGGGCCCAGTCCCCGGGCTCTGCCGAGGGACACATACACAGTTCTGCTGCTGACCAGCCCCAGCTCCGCTGTGGGCCCGATTCGCAGTCCCCAGCTCTGTTATGGACCTAGTCCCCGGGCTTTGCCGAGGGACACATACGCAGCCCTGCTACTAACCAGCCCCAGCTCTGCTGTGGGCCCAGTCCCCGGGCTCTGCCAAGGGACACATACGCAGCTCTGCTGCCAACCAGCCCCAGCTCTATCGTGGGCCCAGTCCGCAGTCCCCAGCTCTGCTGTGGACCCAAGAAACATTCCAAATACGCATTTATAAAATCCAACTTTTCAAGGCCCAGCAAACGGCCCAGTTAGGGTTTAGAAGGGATGAAGTCGAAACGGCGCAAGGCGCGGTCCCCGAAAAACCCTGGGAAGTCGAAAAGGCGCCCCTGCTCATTTAAGTAACCGACCCTGGCCATTCCGCCGCGATTCATTGCCTTCCTCGCCTTCTTCTTCCACCGGAGCCTTCGGCGTACTGTAGCACTCGCAAATCTTCAATCCCAATCTAAAGATCTCCACTTCCTCGAGCTCTTCTCCAGATCTGAGCCGCATCACATCTTCCTCCTCGATGTCTTGTACAAAAGCGAGAAGAAATGTCGCGCAGTGGCGTTTCCAGTCGTGGTCGCAGTTCATCGGAAAAGACGCCGGTGGCAGCGCACGTGGCGGAGTGGACGAAATCGTCAAGCACCAAGGCATCAGTCGGCAAGCTCGTCCTCGCCGGCTATCTCCACGAACAGACCATCAGCGGGTGGAGAATCTCATACGGTGAGAGCTATCCAGATCCCCGCCCCGGCAAATTGGTTGTGTTTGAGGACTACTTTCCCCACGGGTTCGGCGTTCCTTGCCACCCGTTCCTCCGCAAGCTTGTAGATTACTACAAGATCAATCTTTGCAACCTTCATCCGAACTCTATTATCTCTATTTCTATCTTCATCCATTTCTGCGAAGCCTTTCTTGGCATCTATCCCCATTTCAATCTGTTCCGCCACTTCAGCCTCAAAACCAAAGGGGGTAGTGGCAGATCCAAAATAGCCGGGGGTGTGTACTTAAATCTTCGTGACGGGATGAAGGCAAGCTACCTGCACGTCCTGCTGAGCTCGTCGATGAGGGATTGATACAAGAAGTGGTTTTACATCGCGTAGGAGCAAGTTCTGACCGCCAGCGACGTAACCACCATCCCCAAGCCCAACGAGAACTGGTCGGCAAGGCCGACTGGCGCCGAGCAGGAGCAGGTGAATGAACTGCTCGGGCTCATAAAGAAGAATCAAGTTGACGGAGTGCTGGTTGCCTCCAACTTTGTGCTCAGGCGGTTGTAGCCCTGTAAGGACAGGGTGCATCCGGCCTTTGAGTACCAGGGCCTTAGGGATCCGACCAGGGAGACGGACAAGGACATCCCGCCGACGGAGGTCGACAAACGGGTTGGGCATCTGCTTGACCTGTCCGGGTATGAGTACCTGAAGTCGGCCCAGAAAGCATTCAACCTGAAGAATCCGCCACCCCAGGTACGTTTGAAACCATTCTTGTTGTTCTTCTGTTGTACTGTCTGTAACTTTCATAATTAAGACGCAATCTTATACTGCGCAAGATCCATGGCCAGGACCGAGCTCTGGTTTATGTCTCTGACGTACCGAGCAGCGAGTGGCCAACTGGCATGGATTCTCAGGAGTCCCTCGAGGAGCGACTGGATCGCATCGCCAAGATGGAGGCGGCCGAGAAAGCCGGGGAGACTGAGTCAGAGGAAGAGGAGGCCAGCAGGCCCCCGCCTCAAAGTAAGAAGGCTGGGAAGCGACCAGCCCGGGAGGAGAGCTCCAAGAGCAAACCAACCGGCCCCCTCCGAACAGGGGGCAGATTGAATTTAGATGATGAAGACGGTGGTCGGAAACGGCGCAAGATCATCAGTGACTGGTCACACGATGACGAAGAGCCGATAGCGAGGCAACAGACCACGCACGCGACGCCGCCCCGAGCACCGTTGCCGACCAGGACGCCCACACCGCCCGTGCTGTAACACCACCAGGGGCGCCAGAGCCGCCAAAGGCGCCGACACCACCAAGGGTGCCCTCGCCAGCAAGGGTGCCACCGAGGACCGAGGGGACAGATTCCGCAGTCCCCGAGAAGACGAAACTTGCGTCGGAGAAAGCAAGCGGTTCAGAGACCGGTGGTCGTCCGGCAGCAAGCAGTGGCCGCAGAAAATGCCGTTTCAAAGCGGCCTTCAAGACTTCAGATATGTAAATTGTGCCGTATGCCTTGCACTTTTTTATGTCACGCTTGACGTCCTATCTGACTCTGAACGATGATTTCCTTTGACGAGTAGTCCGGCTTCCACGGAAGATCTGGAGCAAGTACCAGCGAATGCGGGGGCTAGTCAACCCGGCGATGCGCAGAATGCCAAAGAGCGGCCTAGCAATCAACAAGAGTCTACCGAGCAGGTCGAGGACGCAACCCCAGTCCCCAAGGAGATTGGTGAGCCAGCGCCAGATGTTGTTGTCGCAGGGATGCAAAAAGCCGTGGATGATGACTCCCCCGTGCCGAAGGCGGGAGTAGCTGGGGGAGTTCTCGCCGAAGAGGAGCCGGACGTCGAGGAGATTGTCCGGTCCGCCGAAGAGGCAGTGAAGCCCTAGGTCGTCCGCGTCCTCTGGAAGCGGGAAGATGAGTGGGTCGTCTATGAAGAAGACCACTCCAACAGGGCCGTGCGCAAGCTCCAGCGCACAGTCAAAGACCTTGTTACTCAAGTAAAGGTACGGAGTCCCCGAGCTCTGCTCATGTAGTTCACTTATCGTATCTGTTCTGAGGGATAGTGCTCTGACAGAGTATTGAAAAGACGTCGGAGTATCGCAAACGGTGCTTCGGTAGCATTGTGCCGACGGTGGCAGAGAACGAGGGGCTCAAGGCCACTGTCAACCACTACAAGGAAAAGGTTCATGGGCTAGAGGACGAGCGGACGGAGCTCGAAGCATAGCTTAGTCGCGTTGCCCAGGAAAAGAGAGGTATGTGACGCGTATTCCGACCACGTATACTTGTTCTTTGTCTTTTGTAGCACTCACATTCTGCTCGGCAGAGATGGAGGCGGAGCAGGTCCTGCTCCGTGAAGAAATAGCGCGCCTGATGGATGAGAATAAGAAACTCGCGGAGCGGGCCAACACCCTTGACAATGACCTCCGGAGTAAGTACCTGACAACTCAGTTGCGGCTTATATCAAGAACTTGCAAGTGTTCTGAATGAAGTTTGCTGCGCGTTCTCAGCAACGCGTAGGAACAACAAGGCGCAGTTCGACGTGCTGGTCCAGGAGAAGGAGCGGTGGGAGACCAGGTGCCGGAAAATAAACGAGGGCATCGCACCGGTACTTAGCCTGATCGGCATGGAGGCAGAGGACCCGTCGAACAGCCGACCACCGCCCGGACCGGACGCCATTGTCGACCAGTGTAGAAACTCCTGGGCCAACCTAAAGCAATTTGTCCGTGATGCCGGGGAATATGTCGCCGCCCACGTCTTGGTCGTGGTCTGGTCGTATTACCCTGGCATCGACCTGAAGCGTCTGGAGGTCGGGATGTCTAGTACCACCATGCCGGAAAAGGCTGAAGAACTTAGGTCGACTTCTGAGGCGACGGCATCGAAGATGATCGCAGATGTAGACCTGTGTGGTGAGACTGGACAGACCAGTCAATCAGTAGATTAAGTTAGAGAAGTACGTACCAAAGCAAGTGTAAGTGTAAAACACTTGGAGCTTTATGTAAACACTAAGTCTTCAGATCATGGAGCACTCAGTGCCTTTGCGCATATGTGTGATCATAGAAAAACTCTGTTTTTTGGTTATCGCGTTGGCGCGAGTAGTTAATTCGTCCTAGAGTTTTCACAGCTCTAGTCCGACCAGCACACCGGAGCGTGAGGCACGTAGCCCAGGCACGCGTGGGTGTACTAATCTCGCCAGAGAGCATCCGCCGACCACCCAGGACGTAGAGAGCAGATCCCATTCACGCCCGGAGAGGAGTCGGAGACAGTGCCGACTCTGAAGAACTCAAGTAGGAGAAGTAACAGGTCGGCTTACCAAAAAATTAAAAACTTTGAAGCTTATCAGAATAATATCGAAAAAATGACATGTCAAATGCTTTTATTGAATAAAGGAAAAGTACATATCTTTACTGAGTGGTGTATCAAGGATAAAATCGCCTAAGGAGGTCGACGTGCCACGAGTTAGGAATATCGATTCCGTCGAGACCGCACAGCCTGTAAGACGTAGGCCTGGTGACTTCCTTAACCATGTAAGGTCCTTCCCAGTGTGATGACAACTTATGTAAGCCTTCTGTCTTCTGCTTCCTGCGTAGAACGAGATATCCGACCACGAAAAACCTATCCTGAACGTTACGGTTATAATATCTGCGCAAGCCTTCTAGATATTTGGCCGTCCGAACACAAGTGTGTGGGCGCCGCTCCTCGGCGCAGTTGACTTCGAGCTCTCTGGCTCTGTCAGACTC
Organism: Tripidium arundinaceum; assembly: GCA_030439765.1. NCBI lineage: Eukaryota > Viridiplantae > Streptophyta > Magnoliopsida > Poales > Poaceae > Tripidium > Tripidium arundinaceum. The sequence goes on along the minus strand of JAHUYU010001767.1, from coordinate 6,450 downwards.
CTCTTCGGCGTAATTCTCAACTCTGGGAGATCGAAAAGCGATGTCAGCGGGAAGCACCGCCTCAGAGCCAAAGACCATGAAATAAGGTGAAATGCCAGTATTGCGACTGGGCTGGGTTCTTAGTCCCCAGACTACGGCCGGTAACTCCTGCAGCCATCTTCCGGGGTGCTTCTCATTTTCTTGATATAGCCTCTTTTTTAATGCATCTAGGATCATGCCGTTGGCTCGTTCGGCTTGCCCGTTGGCCCTGGGATGCGCTACTGATACATACTTGACAACTATGCCTCTGTCGTCGCAGAAGTTCCAAAAATCATCCCCAGTGAAAGTTGATCCTAGGTCGGTGATGATGTTGTTGGGCAGGCCGAACCGGTGGATAATGTCGTCGAGCAGCTCGGCAGCCTTTTTAGCAGTTGCTTTAACTAAGGGTTTGTACTCAATCCACTTAGAAAATTTGTCAATGATGACAGAAACCCAGAGAAACCCTCCGGGAGCTGGCTTGAAAGGTCCGATCATGTCCAACCCCGAGCAAGCAAAGGGCCAGGAGGCTGGAATAGTCTGGAGCTCGTGAGCTGGAACGTGAGTCTGCTTAGCGAAAAACTGACACCCTTCACAATGCCGGACCAGCTTCTCTGCGTCGGCGACGGCTGAAGGACAATAGAAACCTGCTCGGAAAGCCTTGCCAACTAGAGTCCTAGACGCAGCGTGGTTCCCACATGTTCCAGCGTGGATTTCTTGCAGAATCTTGAGCCCTTCTTCCTGGGATACGCACTTCTAGAGCAATTCCTCTTTCACGTTCTTACGCATAAGCTTGCCATCGGCGAGCACATAGTGCTTACTTCGACGGATAAGTCGTTCCATCTCGACTCTGTCGTGAGGAACGTCCGCAGAAGTTAAGTACCTAATAAAAGGTTCTCTCCAGTCGCTACTGGAGGTCGGATCGAGGCGACTAGCTGCTCTGCAGGTGGCTTCTCAGCGACGAGGCTCGCTTCTTCCTCGATTGAAAGGTTTCACCAAATCCTGAACGAAGACTCCGTGAGGGATCTCTGCTCGGGTTGACCCTAGCTTGGATAGCTCATCGGCTGCTTGGTTGTTAGCCCGAACAACATGGTGAAACTCTAGCCGTAGATTTGCTTTCTAGCTTTCTGATCTGAGCGCAATAGGCGTCCATCTCTCGTTGGAGCAGTCCCAGTCCTTGTTGACCTGGTCAATGACGAGAGCCGAATCGCCGTAGACTAGGAGCCAATTTGATGCCAAGCTCGATAGCTATGCAGAGGTCGTGCAGTGCTGCTTCGTACTCGGTGGCGTTGTTGGAAGCCTTGAGTGAATCCGGAGAACATAGCTCAGCTTGTCTCCAGATGGTGAGATAAAGTGCATGCCCGCCCCCGCGCCATCGATGTTAAGGGAACCATCGAAGTACATCTTCCAGTGCTCGGGAGAGGTGTTCGGAACAGGGCTGCTCATGTCCGTCCATTTGACGATGAAGTCGACCAGAGCTTGTGACTTGATGGTTTGTCTGCTTTTGAACTCCAGTGAATATGGACTTAATTCCAATGCCCACTTGATGATGCGCCCGTTAGCATCTTTGTTGCGTAGGATATCCCCGAGTGGAAACTCAGTAACCACTTCGATGGGGTAAGTGTCGAAATAATAACGCAACTTGCGGGAGGTGATCAGGATCGCGTACAATAGCTTCTGAACTTGAGGATAACGCTCGCCTTGGACTCGTTGAGCACCTCACTGATGATATAAACTGGTCGCTGACCTTGTACACGTGACCGACCTCCCTCGCGTTCGACGACGATTGCTGTGCTAACCACCCGATTGGTCGCCGCTATGTAGATTAGCAAGGTCTCACCATCCATGGGCGCCGTGAGGACCGGTGGAGGACGTAAGGAACCGCTTGAGCTCTGCAAAAGCGGCGTCAGCCTCTTCCGACCACTCGAATTTCTCGTTAGCTTTTAAAAGCTTGAAAAACGGTAAACCCTTCTCTCCAAGCCGTGATATGAAGCGACTCAGAGCAGCCATGCACCCGGTAAGCTTCTGAATGTCTTTTATATTGCTGGGTGGCTTCATCCTCAGGACTGCGCCGACTTTCTCTGGGTTTGGACGTATACCATCACGGCTGACAATGTTGCCGAGCAGTATACCGGATGGGACCCAGAATATGCACTTCTTAGGATTTCAGCTTCCATTGAAAAGCATTGAGGGCTTTGAAGGTCTGGTCGAGGTCATCGACCAGGCTAGAGGCCACCCTAGTCTTTGCCACCACATCGTCAACATAAGCTTCAACCAACTGATATCTGATCTGGTCTTTAAGGCACATCTGAATGACCCTTTGATAGGTCGCACCGGCGTTCTTGAGCCCGAACAACATGGTCGTGTAGCAGTAGGCGCCGAAAGGTGTGATAAAGGATGTCTTGATCTGATCTTCCTCTCTCAGAGAGATTTGGTGGTAGCCAGAGTAGCAATCGAGAAACGACAGGAGCTCGCAGCCTGCCGTAGAGTCTACGACCTCATCTATGCGAGGTAGAGCGAAGGGGTCCTTAGGGCAGTATTTGTTGAGATCGATGTAATCAACGCACATTCTCCATTCTTTATTCTTTTTTCTTACAAGGACCGGATTGGCTAACCAGTCCGGGTGGTAGACCTCTTTTATGAAGCCGGCAGCTATGAGCCGGGTTACTTCTACCCTAATCGCCTCCTTTTTTCTCACGCGAGAACCGTCGTAGCTTCTGCTTTATTGGTTTAGCGGTCTTCGAGAGGTCCAAAGAGTGCTCGACCAGCTCCGAGGTACACCGGTCATGTCTGCATGTTTCCAAGCAAACACGCTTACGTTCTTCTCAGGAAGCTGATGAGCGCGTCTTCCTATTTGGGAGACAAGTCAGGCCCGATCCGAGCCAGCTTGGGTCTTGTTGCCCAGGACGAGCTCCACCTCCTTGTATTCCTTGGATTTTGCGGCAGCACGAGTGGCCTCCTTATCTTGGTATCTCAGGAGGATCTTCTTGGAGTCTTCAAGCGACTGCTGCATGCGGAGGGAGATGTCGGTGGCCTCAGCCGTCGCAAAACTTTCCTTTTCGCAGGTGTACGTTGTAGTGACGTTACCCCAGAGGGAGAGCACGCCTTTCTCCATCGGCATCTTCAGCATCAGGTAGACGTAGTGCGAAACCGCCATGACTTGGCCAGAGCTAGTCGGCCGAGGATGGCGTGGTAGGTACCTTCAAAATCCGCGACGATGAAGTTGACGTAGTCGACGCGGTAGTGATCGGGAGTACCGAACTGGACTGGGAGAGTAACCTGGCCCAGCGGATGCAACATCTGCCCTGAGAGGACCCCCCCAGAAGGGCGCATTGTATGGTTGAAGATCCTCTGGATCGATGCCTAACTCTGTTAGGGCATTACGGAAAAGAATGTCAAGGGGCGCTGCCGCCGTCGATGAGTACCTTTTCGAACCGGATGTTACCGATAACCGGGTCCAGAACGAGAGGGAAACGACCTGGCTCCAGGATCTTAGCCCACTGATCAGCTCTACTGAACGTGATTTCCGGTGCGACCAAGCCGGATACTTGGGATCTGCAACCCTACCGTCTGAATTGGCGACGGCCATGACTGCTTGGTGGTCAGCTTCCTTTCGCGCTCGGTTTCCAGAGCTATCTTGCCGCCAAATATAGTGCAGACGGTTCTGTCAGGACTCTGGTAATGACATGGATTCTTGTCGCGGTCGTCATCATCTTTGTCCTCTTCGTTATCCTTCTTGTCGCCCGCTGGTTGCTCTGCACATTATCCTTGCCGTCACCGCGTATCTTCTTGCGGGGGTCTGACCGGTAAATAGCCTTTAAGCCTTTGCAGGCGCCCATCGTGTGGTCGGAGTCCGGGTGAGCTGGGCAAGGACCGCTAAGGAGCTTGGAGTAGGCGCCCTCATAGTCACGCTTGGACCCGGCTTGACGGTGTTGACGGAATGATCCGCACGGCGGTCATGGCTCGGTCGTCCCCTAGGGTCATCTCGCCGGTCGCGACACCGGTCGCGGTTGTTGTTTCGGCGGTCGCGGTTGTCGTAGCGCCGATCATCGCGGCGATCGTTGCGGCGCCGATCATCGTGCCGGTCGTCGAGACGGCGGTCTTGCTGGTCGGAACGGGGGGCTCGCCCAACGTCTTCCTTTATCTGTTGGTCGGCCTCATCAGCATCTGCCCACTTCTTGGCCACAGCGAGCAGGTCCTGGACCGACTCGGGTCTTTTGCGGAGCAACTTGGTTCGGAGGGCATCGTGATAACGAGACCCTTAATAAAGCGGAGATGGCCCTCGTCATTGCTGATGTTGGGGATGGATATCCACGTCTCCGAGAAGCGGCGGATGTAGTCACGCAGCAACTCATTTGGATAGTCTCTGACTTTTTCCAAATCGTATTTGTTGCCGGGCTGCTGACATGTGGCCATGTAGTTCTCGATGAATGCCTTCCTGAGCTCAGCCCAGGTGTCGATAGTGCCTTCGGCAGGCTAAGGAGCCATTGATTCGCAGATTGGTTGATGACCATAGGGAGATAATTGGCCATGACATCTTCGTTTCCGCCGGCTGCTCGGACCACGATCTCGTAGAGGGTTACCCAGTGCTCGGGGTTGTCTTTTCCATCATAAGCTTCGAGCTCATGGAGCTTGAAGTTCCTGGCCAAACGACGGCGCGGAGCCGGCTCGTAAACGGGCGCAGGCCCGGGATATTGCTGCTAGTGGGCGCCCGACCATGGTAGGGCGCCCCATGGTCTTGGTCGTAGTCGTTCCTGCGCTGCATCTCAGATGCGTGTCACGCTTGCCTGCTGTTCTCGATGCGATCCCTTAGGTTGACATTAGCGCTGAGGTGGTCGCGCAGGTCGTAACCTCTGTGCTGCTCCACCTCCTGGTCGGTACCTCGATGGCCGCCGTGACCACCGCCGCGATGTGGACCCCGGCCTTCTCCTTGGACTGGGTCACGCCCCCTGCCACGATTGTTCGATGGCGGATGACTCTGGTCATGCTGGGAACGAGGATGACGACTTTGAGTTGTAGATGTGGATGGAGCTCGTCCCCCGAGGCGATTTTCGTTGACTTGAACCATGGAAGCTTTAAGGTAAGCCTCAACGGCTTCGATTGCTGGAGAACGTGAAAGAGGAATTGCTCTAGAAGTGCGTATCCCAGGAAGAAGGGCTCAAGATTCTGCAAGAATCCACGCTGGAACATGTGGGAACCACGCTGCGTCTAGGACTCTAGTTGGCAAGGCTTTCCGAGCAGGTTTCTATTGTCCTTCAGCCGTCGCCGACGCAGAGAAGCTGGTCCGGCATTGTGAAGGGTGTCAGTTTTTCGCTAAGCAGACTCACGTTCCAGCTCACGAGCTCCAGACTATTCCAGCCTCCTGGCCCTTTGCTTGCTCGGGGTTGGACATGATCGGACCTTTCAAGCCAGCTCCCGGAGGGTTTCTCTGGGTTTCTGTCATCATTGACAAATTTTCTAAGTGGATTGAGTACAAACCCTTAGTTAAAGCAACTGCTAAAAAGGCTGCCGAGCTGCTCGACGACATTATCCACCGGTTCGGCCTGCCCAACAACATCATCACCGACCTAGGATCAACTTTCACTGGGGATGATTTTTGGAACTTCTGCGACGACAGAGGCATAGTTGTCAAGTATGTATCAGTAGCGCATCCCAGGGCCACGGGCAAGCCGAACGAGCCAACGGCATGATCCTAGATGCATTAAAAAAGAGGCTATATCAAGAAAATGAGAAGCACCCCGGAAGATGGCTGCAGGAGTTACCGGCCGTAGTCTGGGGACTAAGAACCCAGCCCAGTCGCAATACTGGCATTTCACCTTATTTCATGGTCTTTGGCTCTGAGGCGGTGCTTCCCGCTGACATCGCTTTTCGATCTCCCAGAGTTGAGAATTACGCCGAAGAGGAGTCTGACAGAGCCAGAGAGCTCGAAGTCAACTGCGCCGAGGAGCGGCGCCCACACACTTGTGTTCGGACGGCCAAATATCTAGAAGGCTTGCGCAGATATTATAACCGTAACGTTCAGGATAGGTTTTTCGTGGTCGGATATCTCGTTCTACGCAGGAAGCAGAAGACAGAAGGCTTACATAAGTTGTCATCACACTGGGAAGGACCTTACATGGTTAAGGAAGTCACCAGGCCTACGTCTTACAGGCTGTGCGGTCTCGACGGAATCGATATTCCTAACTCGTGGCACGTCGACCTCCTTAGGCGATTTATCCTTGATACACCACTCAGTAAAGATATGTACTTTTCCTTTATTCAATAAAAGCATTTGACATGTCATTTTTTCGATATTATTCTGATAAGCTTCAAAGTTTTTAATTTTTGGTAAGCCGACCTGTTACTTCTCCTACTTGAGTTCTTCAGAGTCGGCACTGTCTCCGACTCCTCTCCGGGCGTGAATGGGATCTGCTCTCTACGTCCTGGGTGGTCGGG
>JAHUYU010000056.1:0-17994 GCA_030439765.1 Tripidium arundinaceum | reverse complement strand
ATGGAAGTTGGGAGCTAGAGGACTCATAAAGAGGAGGAGAGGAGCACCTTGTTGGCGGTCACTAACGACATATTCCATACCGCCAACTTATATGAAAAATGGAGAAAAACACATATTTTACATGCATATGTCTTTGATATTCACCTAGTTCCACATGTATTGGAAGATTACTGTTTTGCAGGACTTAAGTGTGAAATTAGTGTAAAACTCGGGAAAATGCGCAATGAACAAAGCGTATTTCGCGCAGCCCAAGTTGAAGCATGCAAAGAAGGCCAAATCCACGACGCGAACCAGGGCCAATACCCAACATAGAAGTGATCCAGACCCATCAGGGAGCCCACCAGACAAAGTCGGTGGCGAGAGGCGGCAGCCAGGGTGCGGCTGACCCCTGGTGCGGCCGCCCCCCTGGTGGCGCATCTTGGTCCCATCTTTCGCATGACGGTTCCTATGGCGGTGCTAAAGGCGGTTTCATAGGTTACCAAGAATATTCGTCCACGAACCGACCTCTAGGCACTATATAATGCTGCCATGTTTTTCTTTGTAAATCAAGTTTCACACAGAAGTTACACACAAGTTACATTATCAGGCAATACAACTCCAGAGCTCTCTAGTTTTAGTTTATCCTTTTAGTTGTAGTTTAGATCTAGAGCAGAGCTTCAAGTTGTAAAGAGGATAAGAACATCTTGGTTGTTCTTGGTATGAATAAATCTAGTTCTAGTTCCATATTGTTCTTGTTCTCTACTTATATTTATAGTATTGTTCTTGAATTAGAGCTAAGTTCTTCATTCATGTTCTTCGTATTAGAACTAGTTCTTAGTTCGAGTATCTTGATCATGATGATTAGAACTCTGATCTTAACTAAACATATAATTAGTGTAATTATGTTTAGACTAATGTCTGGATGGTGGTTTATCAAGTCTTCGGATTTGCATATGTTCTCGACCTGGGGGGGACATATGTGGTTTTCGTGTATGCAAGTATGGTACTTGGATACAAGGGAAAGGGTAATTGGAGTTCGTACTCTACGGTAGTGGGGTATGCGGCAGGTGGTGACAGCCCTGTCCGTCCCTCGTATTCCCCCACGTTCGGGTATGGTGTAGGAGTCTAAAGCGATGCGGGGAGCTGGCAGACCAGACCTTAGGCATTCTCCCGATCCATCTAGATGTTAATCTAACCATGTTTATATTAATTGTATGACTTGCTAGAATTCTTGACAATAACTATAATAGATTGTTCTAGTTAGGTTTATTCTTTTATTCTTTATTCATTTATTCAATTATCTTTCTTTACCCCTGATAGAGATGCTCATATATGCCTGTGTGAAACTTCACTATCCTCAATTTATCAATGTTTCATTTACCCCTGATGAACAATTGATTATTATGCTATATTATTAACATTGAGCTATCCAATATCCATGATTAGCTATTGCCTTCCCATGGGAAAATATAAATAACGATACCTGGAATACTCTAGGTGAAATGCTATAATGATAGATCTGTGCGCTTGCGGATTGAGCCTGAACTATCAGTGTATTTGTTAACATTATTATCTATGAATGGTTGAAATGCTACATTCATAGTGATGATGCTAATAAGTACCAATAAGTATTTCTAGCGTCGTTACCTAGGATGGGTCGTTTATCTATCTTGGTAATGATGTTAAGAATGCCAACAAGCATTTCTGGCGCCGTTGCCGGGGATGGGTCATTTATCTATCTTGGTAATGACGTTAAGAAATGCCAACACACCTAAAAGCTTCTGGTCGTGTGTGGATGTGGGGAGTATTAGCAGCAAGCAAATGGAGGAGTGGGAGAGGTATAAGTAGCCATCCAAAGTAGCCGTTGGGCTGAGTAAGCAAACCCAGCCTGACCGGGATTCAAAGCCAACTAGCCATTGGGCTAAAGTCAGCCTGACTGGGATGTGAATGGTGAACCCGGCCTGGCCGGCACCTGGCCTGATTGGCAATCCAAATCGGCTTGACTGGCTTTGGTTGGCAGGCTGAAAATTGGGTATCCCTTCTCACTCTTATCTCTCACTTTTGAGGCTTTCTCATGTATTTCAACTTGAGCACCATTTGCTTGTCTTAGATTCAGTGATGCACCCCTCTTGATAGTGTGGCACACCTAAACTCAACACAAGAATATAAAACTTGATCTCCACTTGAGCTTCTTCCAATTTTGCTTGCCACATTAATTATGCATAGTTGAGGAACTCCATCACTTGATTTATTTGAGCTTGATCCATCTTGAGCATGTGACTTGTGTCAAAGGTTTCAAGCCACTTTGAACTTTTGATTTGACTTCCACATTGACAAACACCACTTGATTAGTGCCTCGACTAAATGCAAGCAAAATTGGAAGAAGCTCAAGTGGAGATCAAGTTTTATATTCTTGTGTTGAGTTTAGGTGTGCCACACTATCAAGAGGGGTGCATCACTGAATCTAAGACAAGCAAATGGTGCTCAAGTTGAAATACATGAGAAAGCCTCAAAAGTGAGAGATAAGAGTGAGAAGGGATACCCAATTTTCAGCCTGCCAACCAAAGCCAGTCAAGCCGATTTGGATTGCCAATCAGGCCAGGTGCCGGCCAGGCCGGGTTCACCATTCACATCCCAGTCAGGCTGACTTTAGCCCAATGGCTAGTTGGCTTTGAATCCCGGTCAGGCTGGGTTTGCTTACTCAGCCCAACGGCTACTTTGGATGGCTACTTATACCTCTCCCACTCCTCCATTTGCTTGCTGCTAATACTCCCCACATCCACACACGACCAGAAGCTTTTAGGTGTGTTGGCATTTCTTAACGTCATTACCAAGATAGATAAATGACCCATCCCCGGCAACGGCGCCAGAAATGCTTGTTGGCATTCTTAACATCATTACCAAGATAGATAAACGACCCATCCTAGGTAACGACGCTAGAAATACTTATTGGTACTTATTAGCATCATCACTATGAATGTAGCATTTCAACCATTCATAGATAATAATGTTAACAAATACACTGATAGTTCAGGCTCAATCCGCAAGCGCACAGATCTATCATTATAGCATTTCACCTAGAGTATTCCAGGTATCGTTATTTATATTTTCCCATGGGAAGGCAATAGCTAATCATGGATATTGGATAGCTCAATGTTAATAATATAGCATAATAATCAATTGTTCATCAGGGGTAAATGAAACATTGATAAATTGAGGATAGTGAAGTTTCACACAGGCATATATGAGCATCTCTATCAGGGGTAAAGAAAGATAATTGAATAAATGAATAAAGAATAAAAGAATAAACCTAACTAGAACAATCTATTATAGTTATTGTCAAGAATTCTAGCAAGTCATACAATTAATATAAACATGGTTAGATTAACATCTAGATGGATCGGGAGAATGCCTAAGGTCTGGTCTGCCAGCTCCCCGCATCGCTTTAGACTCCTACACCATACCCGAACGTGGGGGAATACGAGGGACGGACAGGGCTGTCACCACCTGCCGCATACCCCACTACCGTAGAGTACGAACTCCAATTACCCTTTCCCTTGTATCCAAGTACCATACTTGCATACACGAAAACCACATATGTCCCCCCCAGGTCGAGAACATATGCAAATCCGAAGACTTGATAAACCACCATCCAGACATTAGTCTAAACATAATTACACTAATTATATGTTTAGTTAAGATCAGAGTTCTAATCATCATGATCAAGATACTCGAACTAAGAACTAGTTCTAATACGAAGAACATGAATGAAGAACTTAGCTCTAATTCAAGAACAATACTATAAATATAAGTAGAGAACAAGAACAATATGGAACTAGAACTAGATTTATTCATACCAAGAACAACCAAGATGTTCTTATCCTCTTTACAACTTGAAGCTCTGCTCTAGATCTAAACTACAACTAAAAGGATAAACTAAAACTAGAGAGCTCTGGAGTTGTATTGCCTGATAATGTAACTTGTGTGTAACTTCTGTGTGAAACTTGATTTACAAAGAAAAACATGGCAGCATTATATAGTGCCTAGAGGTCGGTTCGTGGACGAATATTCTTGGTAACCTATGAAACCGCCTTTAGCACCGCCATAGGAACCGTCATGCGAAAGATGGGACCAAGATGCGCCACCAGGGGGGCGGCCGCACCAGGGGGTCAGCCGCACCCTGGCTGCCGCCTCTCGCCACCGACTTTGTCTGGTGGGCTCCCTGATGGGTCTGGATCACTTCTATGTTGGGTATTGGCCCTGGTTCGCGTCGTGGATTTGGCCTTCTTTGCATGCTTCAACTTGGGCTGCGCGAAATACGCTTTGTTCATTGCGCATTTTCCCGAGTTTTACACTAATTTCACACTTAAGTCCTGCAAAACAGTAATCTTCCAATACATGTGGAACTAGGTGAATATCAAAGACATATGCATGTAAAATATGTGTTTTTCTCCATTTTTCATATAAGTTGGCGGTATGGAATATGTCGTTAGTGACCGCCAACAAGGTGCTCCTCTCCTCCTCTTTATGAGTCCTCTAGCTCCCAACTTCCATAATTCTTGATTAGAGAGTGAGCAAACCTTTGTGAGCTTGCCTTGGTGGCATTAGAGAGCTTGAGAGACATTGTGTGAGCTGTCTGATTCTTGAGCACTTGAGCAAGTTGAAGATTTCCGGTTTGTTGCGCTCGTTACTTTTGGAGCTTTGTTCCTAGGTGGCAAGGTGTCACCGACAAGAGGGTGTGTGGGCTGCTGCGGTGGTCTTGTAAGAAGTGTTGGTCTTCTTGCTAAAAGAGGAAAGAAGACTCCTTAGTGGAAAGGTGGAAAGAGGCCGTTTCAGGCCTGACCAAGAGAAGACCTTGTTGGGTCACTCACCGGCTTCCACAACAGAGACGTAGGGCATCTTGGGTGGCTCGAACTCTGGTCAAACAAATCCTCGCGTCTCCCCTTTGGTTTGCCTCACATTTGTTCATATTGCATATATTATTTGTGATTTCGCTTGTGCTACTCGGGTGTGGTGGTTTGTGCTTGCAGGGATTGTGTGAGAGTGTTTACATAGATACAAGAACCCCACATCTTAAGTTGCATTGATGTAGAAGAAAGAGGGAGGAGATAAGCACTTGTTGGTGTGGGCACTGGGCAAAGTTGGACAGGCCGATTAGGGCACTCGGCCCATTCAACCTATCGGCCGGACCGGGATCAAGGGTCAGTCAGGCCGGGATTTCTTTGCTGCATGTTTTTATTATGCTAACTTTTGTATGAAAGTTTGTAGAGCCTATTCACCCCCCTCTAGGCATCGAAGCAGTCCTTTCAATAGGTGTTGGAATTGAAAGTGAATGGAGTCATTCCTATACCACTGGATTAATACGGTGCTATGGCTAGGGAGGCACCAGATTATGTGGTATAGAGGGTTAGCTGACTAGAGAGGCACAAGCATCACCAAATTGATCCGATGCTTAGGCAACTGATCATCCGGTGGTCCGCAAAGAGGTTCCAGAAAGCATATTTGGCCAACGAATTATTACGGTTCTACGCACTGGACCATGTACTACCAGGGTTCTTCGTCGTACACAGTAACAACTAGTGGGAAACTAGCCGTTGGACAAGTGCTCTATTTAAATGGTGACGAGATCATCCGGTGATGACGTTTTTTTTGTGTAGTAGGGTTCCAATGGCTAGCTCTCAGTGTTGGGGCTATTTATACCCCTCCATGTCGGCCATGGCAGCTCTCTTGCCATCCAAAACTACTGGTTACGCATATTGGGGAGCAAGAGGGAGTTCAAGTTTAGTGGAGTGATTGGGGATTGCTAATTGCAAGATTAAGGACTCCATTAGTGCTTACGGAGTAGTAGCAAGTCCATTAGGCTTGGTTAGGTCAAGTGAGAGTTTTTGCTTGTTACTCTTGGTGATCGGCATCACCTAGATAGATTGGTGGTGGTGAGGAGCTTAGTTATCTCTCGGAGGCGATTGTGAGAGACCCAAGTCATAGTGTAAACGGTTGTGGGTGATTCACCATGCCGGAGTGATGAAGAATCAACCCGTAGAAAGCATTTGGTCCTTGCGCAGATGAAAGAGGGAGCTATACCCTTGCTCGGGTGCTCCAACAAGGACTAGTAGGTAGTGCTGACTCTCTGATACCTCGGAAAACATCGCTGTGTTCCTAAACCTCTATTTACTTTGAGCATTTACATTTGTGCAATTACTTCTATGTCTTTACATTCTTAGTATTGCCATGCTAGTATAGGTTTGGAACTAGTAAAGATGGCAACGGGGCGGGTCTAGACCCGAAACCCGCGGGTTTTAGACCCAACGGGGGTGGGGGCGGGTCTACTTCTCGCCCCACGGGTCTGCGGGTTCGGGGCCCCGAATCGGGTCGGGGCGGGTGCAGGTTTTAAAATTCCCCCGCGGGTCCCCATGGGTCCCCGAATATCTAGCCTTGCTGGTTGAAATTGACCCATATACATGTACAGCCCAAGGCCCATAGAGTAATGCTAGGCAAATAATTTCTCCCTATCTCCAGTTCCCATCTACCCAGGCACCCAGCCTACAGCCGCCGCCACCTTGCGCCCCACCCCGCACTCCTCCATGGGCAGAGGCACAGCCGTGGCACGAGGAGATGAGCGGCCCTCTCCATGGCGCATAGGCATAGGAGGCGCGACACTGCACAGGTGCACGAGAGCGCCCAGCAAACCAACACCTCCGTCGGCTGCCACTCGATCCCGTGCGGGCACAGGTGCAGCGCTGCCGCCAGCTGCCGCATGGGCGCACCTTCACCCGCGCTGGGGCAACCATAGCACTGCTGCCCGCTGCTACACGGGTGCACGGGAATGTGCTCCTCGACCAACTCAGGAGGCGGGCAGCGCCTCATCGAGGAGCCCACCACCGGACGGCGCCTCAGCAAGCAATGCATTGATCTGATTCAGCGACCCAACCTCAATGTGGAGGCCTGCAATCTCGATTTGTTCAATTGTTGGCTTGTTGTTTGCTTCCTTAACAGGTTGACAATTGATGTTGGATTATCATTTATCTGTCCATTCCATTTGGCTTGTTGCTTGCTTCCTCGACGGATCTTGGAGTACTAACCTAGCTGAAAGCATCAAGATGCCCAAGAGGGGGTGAATTGGGATAATCTAAAATTCTCGTGAAACTAGAACTTACCACTTATCCCATTTCACCCCTTGTGTGTAGATTGTATTTCTAGCCTATGCACAATGTTTTGCACCCTAGTTCCTAGAGATGGCAATGGGGCGGGTGGAGCTTCCGACCCACCCTCGAAACCCGCCAAGAAAACCCGCTCTGCACCCGAACCTCGATACGGGTGAAAATCTGCCCCTGCCCCCGAACCCAACGGGGACCTGAAACCCGACGGGGGACCCGAGACCCGAGTCTCAATAGCACAGATGCATAACGTTCAGCGGGATAGACTTAACATATTCACTATATGAGCACATTATACTTTGCAAACAACACCCAGATTAGTACTCCAAGATCCGTCGAGGAAGCAAGCAACAAGCCAAATGGAATGGACAGATAAATGATAATCCAACATCAATTGTCAACCTGTTAAGGAAGCAAACAACAAGCCAACAATTGAACAAATCGAGATTGCAGGCCTCCACATTGAGGTTGGGTCGCTGAATCAGATCAATGCATTGCTTGCTGAGGCGCCGTCCGGTGGTGGGCTCCTCGATGAGGCGCTGCCCGCCTCCTGAGTTGGTCGAGGAGCACATTCCCGTGCACCCGTGTAGCAGCGGGCAGCAGTGCTATGGTTGCCCCAGCGCGGGTGAAGGTGCGCCCATGCGGCAGCTGGCGGCAGCGCTGCACCTGTGCCCGCACGGGATCGAGTGGCAGCCGACGGAGGTGTTGGTTTGCTGGGCGCTCTCGTGCACCTGTGCAGTGTCGCGCCTCCTATGCCTATGCGCCATGGAGAGGGCCGCTCATCTCCTCGTGCCACGGCTGTGCCTCTGCCCATGGAGGAGTGCGGGGTGGGGCGCAAGGTGGCGGCGGCTGTAGGCTGGGTGCCTGGGTAGATGGGAACTGGAGATAGGGAGAAATTATTTGCCTAGCATTACTCTATGGGCCTTGGGCTGTACATGTATATGGGTCAATTTCAACCAGCAAGGCTAGATATTCGGGGACCCATGGGGACCCGCGGGGGAATTTTAAAACCTGCACCCGCCCCGACCCGATTCGGGGCCCCGAACCCGCAGACCCGTGGGGCGAGAAGTAGACCCGCCCCCACCCCCGTTGGGTCTAAAACCCGCGGGTTTCGGGTCTAGACCCGCCCCGTTGCCATCTTTACTAGTTCCAAACCTATACTAGCATGGCAATACTAAGAATGTAAAGACATAGAAGTAATTGCACAAATGTAAATGCTCAAAGTAAATAGAGGTTTAGGAACACAGCGATGTTTTCCGAGGTATCAGAGAGTCAGCACTACCTACTAGTCCTTGTTGGAGCACCCGAGCAAGGGTATAGCTCCCTCTTTCATCTGCGCAAGGACCAAATGCTTTCTACGGGTTGATTCTTCATCACTCCGGCATGGTGAATCACCCACAACCGTTTACACTATGACTTGGGTCTCTCACAATCGCCTCCGAGAGATAACTAAGCTCCTCACCACCACCAATCTATCTAGGTGATGCCGATCACCAAGAGTAACAAGCAAAAACTCTCACTTGACCTAACCAAGCCTAATGGACTTGCTACTACTCCGTAAGCACTAATGGAGTCCTTAATCTTGCAATTAGCAATCCCCAATCACTCCACTAAACTTGAACTCCCTCTTGCTCCCCAATATGCGTAACCAGTAGTTTTGGATGGCAAGAGAGCTGCCATGGCCGACATGGAGGGGTATAAATAGCCCCAACACTGAGAGCTAGCCATTGGAACCCTACTACACAAAAAAAACGTCATCACCGGATGATCTCGTCACCATTTAAATAGAGCACTTGTCCAACGGCTAGTTTCCCACTAGTTGTTACTGTGTACGACGAAGAACCCTGGTAGTACATGGTCCAGTGCGTAGAACCGTAATAATTCGTTGGCCAAATATGCTTTCTGGAACCTCTTTGCGGACCACCGGATGATCAGTTGCCTAAGCATCGGATCAATTTGGTGATGCTTGTGCCTCTCTAGTCAGCTAACCCTCTATACCACATAATCTGGTGCCTCCCTAGCCATAGCACCGTATTAATCCAGTGGTATAGGAATGACTCCATTCACTTTCAATTCCAACACCTATTGAAAGGACTGCTTCGATGCCTAGAGGGGGGTGAATAGGCTCTACAAACTTTCATACAAAAGTTAGCATAATAAAAACATGCAGCAAAGAAATCCCGGCCTGACTGACCCTTGATCCCGGTCCGGCCGATAGGTTGAATGGGCCGAGTGCCCTAATCGGCCTGTCCAACTTTGCCCAGTGCCCACACCAACAAGTGCTTATCTCCTCCCTCTTTCTTCTACATCAATGCAACTTAAGATGTGGGGTTCTTGTATCTATGTAAACACTCTCACACAATCCCTGCAAGCACAAACCACCACACCCGAGTAGCACAAGCGAAATCACAAATAATATATGCAATATGAACAAATGTGAGGCAAACCAAAGGGGAGACGCGAGGATTTGTTTGACCAGAGTTCGAGCCACCCCAAGATGCCCTACGTCTCTGTTGTGGAAGCCGGTGAGTGACCCAACAAGGTCTTCTCTTGGTCAGGCCTGAAACGGCCTCTTTCCACCTTTCCACTAAGGAGTCTTCTTTCCTCTTTTAGCAAGAAGACCAACACTTCTTACAAGACCACCGCAGCAGCCCACACACCCTCTTGTCGGTGACACCTTGCCACCTAGGAACAAAGCTCCAAAAGTAACGAGCGCAACAAACCGGAAATCTTCAACTTGCTCAAGTGCTCAAGAATCAGACAGCTCACACAATGTCTCTCAAGCTCTCTAATGCCACCAAGGCAAGCTCACAAAGGTTTGCTCACTCTCTAATCAAGAATTATGGAAGTTGGGAGCTAGAGGACTCATAAAGAGGAGGAGAGGAGCACCTTGTTGGCGGTCACTAACGACATATTCCATACCGCCAACTTATATGAAAAATGGAGAAAAACACATATTTTACATGCATATGTCTTTGATATTCACCTAGTTCCACATGTATTGGAAGATTACTGTTTTGCAGGACTTAAGTGTGAAATTAGTGTAAAACTCGGGAAAATGCGCAATGAACAAAGCGTATTTCGCGCAGCCCAAGTTGAAGCATGCAAAGAAGGCCAAATCCACGACGCGAACCAGGGCCAATACCCAACATAGAAGTGATCCAGACCCATCAGGGAGCCCACCAGACAAAGTCGGTGGCGAGAGGCGGCAGCCAGGGTGCGGCTGACCCCCTGGTGCGGCCGCCCCCTGGTGGCGCATCTTGGTCCCATCTTTCGCATGACGGTTCCTATGGCGGTGCTAAAGGCGGTTTCATAGGTTACCAAGAATATTCGTCCACGAACCGACCTCTAGGCACTATATAATGCTGCCATGTTTTTCTTTGTAAATCAAGTTTCACACAGAAGTTACACACAAGTTACATTATCAGGCAATACAACTCCAGAGCTCTCTAGTTTTAGTTTATCCTTTTAGTTGTAGTTTAGATCTAGAGCAGAGCTTCAAGTTGTAAAGAGGATAAGAACATCTTGGTTGTTCTTGGTATGAATAAATCTAGTTCTAGTTCCATATTGTTCTTGTTCTCTACTTATATTTATAGTATTGTTCTTGAATTAGAGCTAAGTTCTTCATTCATGTTCTTCGTATTAGAACTAGTTCTTAGTTCGAGTATCTTGATCATGATGATTAGAACTCTGATCTTAACTAAACATATAATTAGTGTAATTATGTTTAGACTAATGTCTGGATGGTGGTTTATCAAGTCTTCGGATTTGCATATGTTCTCGACCTGGGGGGACATATGTGGTTTTCGTGTATGCAAGTATGGTACTTGGATACAAGGGAAAGGGTAATTGGAGTTCGTACTCTACGGTAGTGGGGTATGCGGCAGGTGGTGACAGCCCTGTCCGTCCCTCGTATTCCCCCACGTTCGGGTATGGTGTAGGAGTCTAAAGCGATGCGGGGAGCTGGCAGACCAGACCTTAGGCATTCTCCCGATCCATCTAGATGTTAATCTAACCATGTTTATATTAATTGTATGACTTGCTAGAATTCTTGACAATAACTATAATAGATTGTTCTAGTTAGGTTTATTCTTTTATTCTTTATTCATTTATTCAATTATCTTTCTTTACCCCTGATAGAGATGCTCATATATGCCTGTGTGAAACTTCACTATCCTCAATTTATCAATGTTTCATTTACCCCTGATGAACAATTGATTATTATGCTATATTATTAACATTGAGCTATCCAATATCCATGATTAGCTATTGCCTTCCCATGGGAAAATATAAATAACGATACCTGGAATACTCTAGGTGAAATGCTATAATGATAGATCTGTGCGCTTGCGGATTGAGCCTGAACTATCAGTGTATTTGTTAACATTATTATCTATGAATGGTTGAAATGCTACATTCATAGTGATGATGCTAATAAGTACCAATAAGTATTTCTAGCGTCGTTACCTAGGATGGGTCGTTTATCTATCTTGGTAATGATGTTAAGAATGCCAACAAGCATTTCTGGCGCCGTTGCCGGGGATGGGTCATTTATCTATCTTGGTAATGACGTTAAGAAATGCCAACACACCTAAAAGCTTCTGGTCGTGTGTGGATGTGGGGAGTATTAGCAGCAAGCAAATGGAGGAGTGGGAGAGGTATAAGTAGCCATCCAAAGTAGCCGTTGGGCTGAGTAAGCAAACCCAGCCTGACCGGGATTCAAAGCCAACTAGCCATTGGGCTAAAGTCAGCCTGACTGGGATGTGAATGGTGAACCCGGCCTGGCCGGCACCTGGCCTGATTGGCAATCCAAATCGGCTTGACTGGCTTTGGTTGGCAGGCTGAAAATTGGGTATCCCTTCTCACTCTTATCTCTCACTTTTGAGGCTTTCTCATGTATTTCAACTTGAGCACCATTTGCTTGTCTTAGATTCAGTGATGCACCCCTCTTGATAGTGTGGCACACCTAAACTCAACACAAGAATATAAAACTTGATTTACAAAGAAAAACATGGCAGCATTATATAGTGCCTAGAGGTCGGTTCGTGGACGAATATTCTTGGTAACCTATGAAACCGCCTTTAGCACCGCCATAGGAACCGTCATGCGAAAGATGGGACCAAGATGCGCCACCAGGGGGGCGGCCGCACCAGGGGGTCAGCCGCACCCTGGCTGCCGCCTCTCGCCACCGACTTTGTCTGGTGGGCTCCCTGATGGGTCTGGATCACTTCTATGTTGGGTATTGGCCCTGGTTCGCGTCGTGGATTTGGCCTTCTTTGCATGCTTCAACTTGGGCTGCGCGAAATACGCTTTGTTCATTGCGCATTTTCCCGAGTTTTACACTAATTTCACACTTAAGTCCTGCAAAACAGTAATCTTCCAATACATGTGGAACTAGGTGAATATCAAAGACATATGCATGTAAAATATGTGTTTTTCTCCATTTTTCATATAAGTTGGCGGTATGGAATATGTCGTTAGTGACCGCCAACAAGGTGCTCCTCTCCTCCTCTTTATGAGTCCTCTAGCTCCCAACTTCCATAATTCTTGATTAGAGAGTGAGCAAACCTTTGTGAGCTTGCCTTGGTGGCATTAGAGAGCTTGAGAGACATTGTGTGAGCTGTCTGATTCTTGAGCACTTGAGCAAGTTGAAGATTTCCGGTTTGTTGCGCTCGTTACTTTTGGAGCTTTGTTCCTAGGTGGCAAGGTGTCACCGACAAGAGGGTGTGTGGGCTGCTGCGGTGGTCTTGTAAGAAGTGTTGGTCTTCTTGCTAAAAGAGGAAAGAAGACTCCTTAGTGGAAAGGTGGAAAGAGGCCGTTTCAGGCCTGACCAAGAGAAGACCTTGTTGGGTCACTCACCGGCTTCCACAACAGAGACGTAGGGCATCTTGGGGTGGCTCGAACTCTGGTCAAACAAATCCTCGCGTCTCCCCTTTGGTTTGCCTCACATTTGTTCATATTGCATATATTATTTGTGATTTCGCTTGTGCTACTCGGGTGTGGTGGTTTGTGCTTGCAGGGATTGTGTGAGAGTGTTTACATAGATACAAGAACCCCACATCTTAAGTTGCATTGATGTAGAAGAAAGAGGGAGGAGATAAGCACTTGTTGGTGTGGGCACTGGGCAAAGTTGGACAGGCCGATTAGGGCACTCGGCCCATTCAACCTATCGGCCGGACCGGGATCAAGGGTCAGTCAGGCCGGGATTTCTTTGCTGCATGTTTTTATTATGCTAACTTTTGTATGAAAGTTTGTAGAGCCTATTCACCCCCCTCTAGGCATCGAAGCAGTCCTTTCAATAGGTGTTGGAATTGAAAGTGAATGGAGTCATTCCTATACCACTGGATTAATACGGTGCTATGGCTAGGGAGGCACCAGATTATGTGGTATAGAGGGTTAGCTGACTAGAGAGGCACAAGCATCACCAAATTGATCCGATGCTTAGGCAACTGATCATCCGGTGGTCCGCAAAGAGGTTCCAGAAAGCATATTTGGCCAACGAATTATTACGGTTCTACGCACTGGACCATGTACTACCAGGGTTCTTCGTCGTACACAGTAACAACTAGTGGGAAACTAGCCGTTGGACAAGTGCTCTATTTAAATGGTGACGAGATCATCCGGTGATGACGTTTTTTTTGTGTAGTAGGGTTCCAATGGCTAGCTCTCAGTGTTGGGGCTATTTATACCCCTCCATGTCGGCCATGGCAGCTCTCTTGCCATCCAAAACTACTGGTTACGCATATTGGGGAGCAAGAGGGAGTTCAAGTTTAGTGGAGTGATTGGGGATTGCTAATTGCAAGATTAAGGACTCCATTAGTGCTTACGGAGTAGTAGCAAGTCCATTAGGCTTGGTTAGGTCAAGTGAGAGTTTTTGCTTGTTACTCTTGGTGATCGGCATCACCTAGATAGATTGGTGGTGGTGAGGAGCTTAGTTATCTCTCGGAGGCGATTGTGAGAGACCCAAGTCATAGTGTAAACGGTTGTGGGTGATTCACCATGCCGGAGTGATGAAGAATCAACCCGTAGAAAGCATTTGGTCCTTGCGCAGATGAAAGAGGGAGCTATACCCTTGCTCGGGTGCTCCAACAAGGACTAGTAGGTAGTGCTGACTCTCTGATACCTCGGAAAACATCGCTGTGTTCCTAAACCTCTATTTACTTTGAGCATTTACATTTGTGCAATTACTTCTATGTCTTTACATTCTTAGTATTGCCATGCTAGTATAGGTTTGGAACTAGTAAAGATGGCAACGGGGCGGGTCTAGACCCGAAACCCGCGGGTTTTAGACCCAACGGGGGTGGGGGCGGGTCTACTTCTCGCCCCACGGGTCTGCGGGTTCGGGGCCCCGAATCGGGTCGGGGCGGGTGCAGGTTTTAAAATTCCCCGCGGGTCCCCATGGGTCCCCGAATATCTAGCCTTGCTGGTTGAAATTGACCCATATACATGTACAGCCCAAGGCCCATAGAGTAATGCTAGGCAAATAATTTCTCCCTATCTCCAGTTCCCATCTACCCAGGCACCCAGCCTACAGCCGCCGCCACCTTGCGCCCCACCCCGCACTCCTCCATGGGCAGAGGCACAGCCGTGGCACGAGGAGATGAGCGGCCCTCTCCATGGCGCATAGGCATAGGAGGCGCGACACTGCACAGGTGCACGAGAGCGCCCAGCAAACCAACACCTCCGTCGGCTGCCACTCGATCCCGTGCGGGCACAGGTGCAGCGCTGCCGCCAGCTGCCGCATGGGCGCACCTTCACCCGCGCTGGGGCAACCATAGCACTGCTGCCCGCTGCTACACGGGTGCACGGGAATGTGCTCCTCGACCAACTCAGGAGGCGGGCAGCGCCTCATCGAGGAGCCCACCACCGGACGGCGCCTCAGCAAGCAATGCATTGATCTGATTCAGCGACCCAATCACTCCACTAAACTTGAACTCCCTCTTGCTCCCCAATATGCGTAACCAGTAGTTTTGGATGGCAAGAGAGCTGCCATGGCCGACATGGAGGGGTATAAATAGCCCCAACACTGAGAGCTAGCCATTGGAACCCTACTACACAAAAAAAACGTCATCACCGGATGATCTCGTCACCATTTAAATAGAGCACTTGTCCAACGGCTAGTTTCCCACTAGTTGTTACTGTGTACGACGAAGAACCCTGGTAGTACATGGTCCAGTGCGTAGAACCGTAATAATTCGTTGGCCAAATATGCTTTCTGGAACCTCTTTGCGGACCACCGGATGATCAGTTGCCTAAGCATCGGATCAATTTGGTGATGCTTGTGCCTCTCTAGTCAGCTAACCCTCTATACCACATAATCTGGTGCCTCCCTAGCCATAGCACCGTATTAATCCAGTGGTATAGGAATGACTCCATTCACTTTCAATTCCAACACCTATTGAAAGGACTGCTTCGATGCCTAGAGGGGGGTGAATAGGCTCTACAAACTTTCATACAAAAGTTAGCATAATAAAAACATGCAGCAAAGAAATCCCGGCCTGACTGACCCTTGATCCCGGTCCGGCCGATAGGTTGAATGGGCCGAGTGCCCTAATCGGCCTGTCCAACTTTGCCCAGTGCCCACACCAACAAGTGCTTATCTCCTCCCTCTTTCTTCTACATCAATGCAACTTAAGATGTGGGGTTCTTGTATCTATGTAAACACTCTCACACAATCCCTGCAAGCACAAACCACCACACCCGAGTAGCACAAGCGAAATCACAAATAATATATGCAATATGAACAAATGTGAGGCAAACCAAAGGGGAGACGCGAGGATTTGTTTGACCAGAGTTCGAGCCACCCCAAGATGCCCTACGTCTCTGTTGTGGAAGCCGGTGAGTGACCCAACAAGGTCTTCTCTTGGTCAGGCCTGAAACGGCCTCTTTCCACCTTTCCACTAAGGAGTCTTCTTTCCTCTTTTAGCAAGAAGACCAACACTTCTTACAAGACCACCGCAGCAGCCCACACACCCTCTTGTCGGTGACACCTTGCCACCTAGGAACAAAGCTCCAAAAGTAACGAGCGCAACAAACCGGAAATCTTCAACTTGCTCAAGTGCTCAAGAATCAGACAGCTCACACAATGTCTCTCAAGCTCTCTAATGCCACCAAGGCAAGCTCACAAAGGTTTGCTCACTCTCTAATCAAGAATTATGGAAGTTGGGAGCTAGAGGACTCATAAAGAGGAGGAGAGGAGCACCTTGTTGGCGGTCACTAACGACATATTCCATACCGCCAACTTATATGAAAAATGGAGAAAAACACATATTTTACATGCATATGTCTTTGATATTCACCTAGTTCCACATGTATTGGAAGATTACTGTTTTGCAGGACTTAAGTGTGAAATTAGTGTAAAACTCGGGAAAATGCGCAATGAACAAAGCGTATTTCGCGCAGCCCAAGTTGAAGCATGCAAAGAAGGCCAAATCCACGACGCGAACCAGGGCCAATACCCAACATAGAAGTGATCCAGACCCATCAGGGAGCCCACCAGACAAAGTCGGTGGCGAGAGGCGGCAGCCAGGGTGCGGCTGACCCCCTGGTGCGGCCGCCCCCCTGGTGGCGCATCTTGGTCCCATCTTTCGCATGACGGTTCCTATGGCGGTGCTAAAGGCGGTTTCATAGGTTACCAAGAATATTCGTCCACGAACCGACCTCTAGGCACTATATAATGCTGCCATGTTTTTCTTTGTAAATCAAGTTTTATATTCTTGTGTTGAGTTTAGGTGTGCCACACTATCAAGAGGGGTGCATCACTGAATCTAAGACAAGCAAATGGTGCTCAAGTTGAAATACATGAGAAAGCCTCAAAAGTGAGAGATAAGAGTGAGAAGGGATACCCAATTTTCAGCCTGCCAACCAAAGCCAGTCAAGCCGATTTGGATTGCCAATCAGGCCAGGTGCCGGCCAGGCCGGGTTCACCATTCACATCCCAGTCAGGCTGACTTTAGCCCAATGGCTAGTTGGCTTTGAATCCCGGTCAGGCTGGGTTTGCTTACTCAGCCCAACGGCTACTTTGGATGGCTACTTATACCTCTCCCACTCCTCCATTTGCTTGCTGCTAATACTCCCCACATCCACACACGACCAGAAGCTTTTAGGTGTGTTGGCATTTCTTAACGTCATTACCAAGATAGATAAATGACCCATCCCCGGCAACGGCGCCAGAAATGCTTGTTGGCATTCTTAACATCATTACCAAGATAGATAAACGACCCATCCTAGGTAACGACGCTAGAAATACTTATTGGTACTTATTAGCATCATCACTATGAATGTAGCATTTCAACCATTCATAGATAATAATGTTAACAAATACACTGATAGTTCAGGCTCAATCCGCAAGCGCACAGATCTATCATTATAGCATTTCACCTAGAGTATTCCAGGTATCGTTATTTATATTTTCCCATGGGAAGGCAATAGCTAATCATGGATATTGGATAGCTCAATGTTAATAATATAGCATAATAATCAATTGTTCATCAGGGGTAAATGAAACATTGATAAATTGAGGATAGTGAAGTTTCACACAGGCATATATGAGCATCTCTATCAGGGGTAAAGAAAGATAATTGAATAAATGAATAAAGAATAAAAGAATAAACCTAACTAGAACAATCTATTATAGTTATTGTCAAGAATTCTAGCAAGTCATACAATTAATATAAACATGGTTAGATTAACATCTAGATGGATCGGGAGAATGCCTAAGGTCTGGTCTGCCAGCTCCCCGCATCGCTTTAGACTCCTACACCATACCCGAACGTGGGGGAATACGAGGGACGGACAGGGCTGTCACCACCTGCCGCATACCCCACTACCGTAGAGTACGAACTCCAATTACCCTTTCCCT
>JAHUYU010001942.1:0-12583 GCA_030439765.1 Tripidium arundinaceum | reverse complement strand
TGCCTATATTTAGAGTCTTATTTGAACAACTAGATTCTTATGCAAACAAGAAAGGCACCTAAAGCAGTGAAGTTTGTGAATTCACTTCTGGTTTTCCTCTCTGTAGTGCTGGTCAGATATGATTTAGCATTTCTTGTTGATTCTAGTAGAACAGCATTGAGAAAATTTTCTAGAGATACAACAAATTGGGAAGATCGTAATATATATCTTGGCTCCCCAGTATTAGAATGATTGAAGGGTCTTTTGAAGATATGGTGACAATAGTTGGTCTGACCAAGCTGTTATGTAAGTACCGTGAAATCTTGGATGTTCCACTAGTGGCTACTCAACGTCTCTTGGATCTTTTCTGAGCTAGCGATTCATGACAACTATTTCATACACATTTTTCTAGTCAGAATCATCAATGGTAGCATATCTCATCTCTTTTGCATTTTAGGATGTAAAGCAATTGTTGGAAACTTTGGTTCCAAACAAGTTAGGGGGAGAGGAGAGAGAGGAGAGCTCGGCGGTAACTAGGACATATTAGAGTTTGCAAATGAGAGTGGGGAGGGAGAGGACCCCTTTTGTGGCAGAACCGCCTGATTAATATCCTCCCGGGAGTACTTGTCTTTCCATTAGACACTAAGTACCCCAAGGAGAGCATAGACCAGACTGTTCCGTCGAGCACACCCAGCGGGAGAACTCGGAAATCCACATTTTTCATCAGGGTCGCATAATGAGTGGATAAAGCTTACAACATTATTAATCATTTCTTACATCACTTAATTACAACATCAGAGTAATTACATATGTTGCGCATATTGGAGTTTAATCAATTACCATGCAAGAAAGTTTATACATGGCATGGTTATGGACTTTGATCTTGCAGCGAAAAATAAACATGTAATCAGAGTTATAGCATGAGTAAAGATTTAATTGATATCATGGTGATCATTAGCATGATGAACATTTCTATACATAACATGCTAGCAGGTTATTAATTTTTCTTTATGAAATCATTTAGTGAGAGTGGAAATTAAAACTACGATCGCAGCGCAAGGGAATTCCCCTCTGAGCCCACCAGGAGGTTTCCACACACAAAAATCAGTTGGCACCCGCCTGCCAACCTGCAACAGGGAAAAAAAAAACCCTGAGTACTCAATTGTACTCAGCAAGACTTACCCGACAGGAGGAAAATAAAAGACTCCAAGGATGATGCCAGGCTTATTTGGCTTGCTGGTTTATTGCGTCTGCAGAGAAACATTACTAATAATGCATCCTTATATTCAAGTTTTAGCAGTTATTTTTAATTCATTGGCTAACCATTCTAGGTAAGCACCTGTTCTACTTTTAAGCAAGTGGTAAGCAATCAGAATCCTTTTTTTTATTCATCTCCGTTCCAGTTCTTACTACGGTGCTAGACCATAGTCAAGTCGTACCGCAACGACGGCGATTCACGAATCTAGCTAGGTATCCCAAAACGCACGACTCGTCTGTACCCCGGGTACCGACAAGACCAACCTATTCCACTCCTGTCTAGGGGTCCAGGTCCCCGTCCAAACTTGGACTCAAAGCCCCCAGCACTGAGGCCCGACCTCAGTCTGGTGCTAAGACCTCCACCTATCCCCGCCTCCAATCAGTCGATCCGGAAAGAGCCGGAACCCAAGACAAGAGAGTAACAAGTTTTTCGA
This sequence comes from Tripidium arundinaceum, assembly GCA_030439765.1. NCBI lineage: Eukaryota > Viridiplantae > Streptophyta > Magnoliopsida > Poales > Poaceae > Tripidium > Tripidium arundinaceum. The sequence continues at coordinate 10,913 of JAHUYU010001942.1, read as the reverse complement.
GCTCCCATAAGCAAGTATGTGCCTGGGATAATAAGTCTGTGACTTGACTACACATCCAACAGCGGTCGGTCCTCAATCGACACAGGCGGGACAACGCAACCAGAGCCTCGCTCTGTTGCCCAACCAAGTCCAAGTCCATCCAGGAATCCGCAGTCCCGCCCGGTCTCCAATTATTATCCATATATAATTCAGGTGATAGTAATAACCGTAATAACATAAAACCTAATCCTATCTCTCGCGAGTGACAGGAAATCACTCGACTTCTACTGAAGTCCTATAGCATGGCAACTACGCGATCCTGACATACTAGTAAGACTCATAGGATAAGGGTATATATATGCAAGTGGGTTTCATTCAACTCCTCAAAACTTAATGCATAACATTATATATAAGGTGCAGAAAGGTAGGGGTTATGAACCGGGGCTTGCCTGGGTAAAATATAACCAAAAGTTAGAATTCCATCTTCATGACCAGTTCACCATGGCACCACCCTTTTAGGTTTAACACCAGTTGATCCATCGCGCCTCGTCGTTCCTATTATGACATGCAAAGAATGCAATGCATACTTAAGCGAAACAGGCATAACATAGATATCCCCAAACGTTACAAGGCAACAACACATCGCCAAGAGGAACTAGGGTCACTAAGCGTTCCTGATCCAACTCTTATGCACTTGCCACTTAGTCTTACTTAGGAGTTGATTATTATTACCATAACACAAGCTAACAACACAACTCTGTTTGCTATTAATTATGCAAGTGTAGGATGAAGCAACATGCTAAAGTATAACCATTGCCAACCATAGCTAATAACGTTTCAAATAACACTCACTTAGTTTACAAGCGACTTAAACAACATATTAATTAATCACCTAAAAGCATAATTTACAACTATACCAAATAAATTACACTAAAGCATATGATATTACATATTTACTGCATAGATCTAGTTATAAGAAACTCAACAAAATGGGTTTGTCATTTTTATGATTTTTCTGCAATTTACTATGAATTTTACAAACTCACAGCCTTTTTGGACTGAGTCATGATTCAACCTCTAAGTGGCTCAAACAGTGGAATCAAGATGGAAAGGAAAGCCGATTTCAGCACTTAGAAATATTCTAAGTCTGAAAAACGGTGTCGACCACGTTGGCACCTCGCGTTCTCCAAATTTTTTTGTAGCAACTTGAGTTGGACCAAAAATAGAAGTTGAAGGTAATTGTTTGGGGAAGCACATATCAAAAATTGGGATCAATCCGACTCCGTTTGACAGGGTTTGACATCCGTTCTCGATCATCATTAACTCGTTGACACTGTCAGTTTGGAGCTTATTTACCTGCTAATCTAGTCACCTAATGACCATGGTCCCTTAATCAAAGTAGGAGAGTGATCCTTGGAGAAGAAATTTTGTACATGAGGTGGGGCCCACTTCTTGGCCGTTTGCTCAGTACAGGGTCATCAAGTCGGGCACATGGCTCTGCCGTGCCGTGCCGTCGCCCATGTTTTGCTCTGGGCGCGCACAGGGACGCCCAGGCCATCCATGCCCTGCCCGCGTCCTTGCCTGGTCGGCCGGTCTGCCGCCTCGTGCACCTTAAGCCGAGGCCGAGCTGCTGCTACCACGTGCTGCTCCTCTTCCTCCCTCGCGCCCTCTCCGCTCAGCTCCCCGCTCTCTCTCCTACCCACTCTCACGCCACCGTCACCGCTGCTGCCGGCGCCAGGGTGTGGCCACGCCAGCCGCCTGCTGCTGTGGTCCGCCCCGGGCGGGGCCGCTGCTAGTCACGCCGCGGCCGCCTGCGACCACGGCAGGGTCCGCTGCCGCCGCCGCGACACCCCTCCTGCTTTGCTCCGCTGCCGTGTCCGCGACGTGCGCGGGTGAGCAGCCGAGGGCCGGCTCAGGCCTCACCGCGGCCAGCAAAGACCGCGCGGGCCCCCCCATGTACCCCCTCTACCCTCGCGTCCCGCAGCGCCGCCGCGCCGTTGCCACCAGCCGCCGGGGACCGCCGCGGCCCTTGCTCGGGTCATCGCCGCGCCATGAGCACGCGGCCAAGCCGCTGCACCTAGTTCCCGCATGGGAGGGTCTAGCTGCAGCCACGCCATGGTCGCCCAACGTCGTGCAGCCACCCTCGCCGGCAGCCGTGTCGTCCGCCACCGCCACGGCACACCGTTGCAGTTGCGCGGTGCCTCTGTCGTGACCGCGCCGCCGTGGGTTGCCTCCGGGCGAACCGTGCCCCCACCCGGTTGCGCCTGGGGCCACCGCGGCCCCCGAGCCGTCACCTCGTCGCAAGCAAGCCCCAGCCGGGCCGAATCGGCGCCGGCCGGCCGACCCCCCACCGCGTGCTCTGCTCTAGGGGAGAAGGTAAGGATGGGGGAGTGTGAATAGAGAGAAGTAGAGGGTGTTAATCGTGAAACCTATGACTCAAGGGAATAGTTCCAAGCAGTGTTTAGACTGCGGGTTCAATAGAGAGAAACACGAGGGTTTTTGCGCAAGACTGCCGCCGCTGCGTGGGCCGGTCCGCCTTTTGCGTGGGCCGGACTGCCACGCCACAGCTGCGCCTGAGCCGCGCTAGCCCGCTCCGCGCCTGGGCCGCGCTCGCCTGCTCCACGCCTGGGCCACGCTCGCTAGCTCCGCGCCTGGGCCGGTGTTGGCCGGTGGGCCAAACCGAGCCGGCCCTATCTTTTTCTTTTGTTTTGTTTAATCTTTTCTTTAAAAAGGCTGTGAGTTTGTAAAATTCATAGTAAATTGCAGAAAAATCATAAAAATGACAAACCCATTTTGTTGAGTTTCTTATAACTAGATCTATGCAGTAAATATGTAATATCATATGCTTTAGTGTAATTTATTTGGTATAGTTGTAAATTATGCTTTTAGGTGATTAATTAATATGTTGTTTAAGTCGCTTGTAAACTAAGTGAGTGTTATTTGAAACGTTATTAGCTATGGTTGGCAATGGTTATACTTTAGCATGTTGCTTCATCCTACACTTGCATAATTAATAGCAAACAGAGTTGTGTTGTTAGCTTGTGTTATGGTAATAATAATCAACTCCTAAGTAAGACTAAGTGGCAAGTGCATAAGAGTTGGATCAGGAACGCTTAGTGACCCTAGTTCCTCTTGGCGATGTGTTGTTGCCTTGTAACGTTTGGGGATATCTATGTTATGCCTGTTTCGCTTAAGTATGCATTGCATTCTTTGCATGTCATAATAGGAACGACGAGGCGCGATGGATCAACTGGTGTTAAACCTAAAAGGGTGGTGCCATGGTGAACTGGTCATGAAGATGGAATTCTAACTTTTGGTTATATTTTACCCAGGCAAGCCCCGGTTCATAACCCCTACCTTTCTGCACCTTATATATAATGTTATGCATTAAGTTTTGAGGAGTTGAATGAAACCCACTTGCATATATATACCCTTATCCTATGAGTCTTACTAGTATGTCAGGATCGCGTAGTTGCCATGCTATAGGACTTCAGTAGAAGTCGAGTGATTTCCTGTCACTCGCGAGAGATAGGATTAGGTTTTATGTTATTACGGTTATTACTATCACCTGAATTATATATGGATAATAATTGGAGACCGGGCGGGACTGCGGATTCCTGGATGGACTTGGACTTGGTTGGGCAACAGAGCGAGGCTCTGGTTGCGTTGTCCCGCCTGTGTCGATTGAGGACCGACCGCTGTTGGATGTGTAGTCAAGTCACAGACTTATTATCCCAGGCACATACTTGCTTATGGGAGCTCGAAAAACTTGTTACTCTCTTGTCTTGGGTTCCGGCTCTTTCCGGATCGACTGATTGGAGGCGGGGATAGGGTGGAGGTCTTAGCACCAGACTGAGGTCGGGCCTCAGTGCTGGGGGCTTTGAGTCCAAGTTTGGACGGGGACCTGGACCCCTAGACAGGAGTGGAATAGGTTGGTCTTGTCGGTACCCGGGGTACAGACGAGTCGTGCGTTTTGGGATACCTAGCTAGATTCGTGAATCGCCGTCGTTGCGGTACGACTTGACTATGGTCTAGCACCGTAGTAAGAACTGGAACGGAGATGAATAAAAAAAAGGATTCTGATTGCTTACCACTTGCTTAAAAGTAGAACAGGTGCTTACCTAGAATGGTTAGCCAATGAATTAAAAATAACTGCTAAAACCTTGAATATAAGGATGCATTATTAGTAATGTTTCTCTGCAGACGCAATAAACCAGCAAGCCAAATAAGCCTGGCATCATCCTTGGAGTCTTTTATTTTCCTCCTGTCGGGTAAGTCTTGCTGAGTACAATTGAGTACTCAGGGTTTTTTTTTCCCTGTTGCAGGTTGGCAGGCGGGTGCCAACTGATTTTTGTGTGTGGAAACCTCCTGGTGGGCTCAGAGGGGAATTCCCTTGCGCTGCGATCGTAGTTTTAATTTCCACTCTCACTAAATGATTTCATAAAGAAAAATTAATAACCTGCTAGCATGTTATGTATAGAAATGTTCATCATGCTAATGATCACCATGATATCAATTAAATCTTTACTCATGCTATAACTCTGATTACATGTTTATTTTTCGCTGCAAGATCAAAGTCATAACCATGCCATGTATAAACTTTCTTGCATGGTAATTGATTAAACTCCAATATGCGCAACATATGTAATACTCTGATGTTGTAATTAAGTGATGTAAGAAATGATTAATAATGTTGTAAGCTTTATCCACTCATTATGCGACCCTGATGAAAAATGTGGATTTCCGAGTTCTCCCGCTGGGTGTGCTCGACGGAACAGTCTGGTCTATGCTCTCCTTGGGGTACTTAGTGTCTAATGGAAAGACAAGTACTCCCGGGAGGATATTAATCAGGCGGTTCTGCCACAAAAGGGGTCCTCTCCCTCCCCACTCTCATTTGCAAACTCTAATATGTTCTGCGTGTAGACCACCGTGCTGCAAGGGTTGGCACTACGCCATCTATTGTCATTGTGGCTGCACTAAGATCCTTAACTACAATTGCTGAGACCATGGGCATATGCCACAACTTGGTTAGGGGTCCTGATGACAACACCGAAATATGTGAGGTGGTCATTTCCGTGCTGCAGACTTGCACAAATATTAGGTTATTTGAAGATGACTGGGTCAAATATGTTAGGTGTTATTCAAAGGAGAATTGTAAGGGAACTCTTAGATGGTATGCATGCTACGAGATGGAGCATACGACATTGCATCCCAACCTTTAATTGTTTGCTGGAAGAGTTGATTCAAAAGTTCCTAGATATGCTAGAACAATCGGGTCAACTGCAAAAAATCATACTGATATTTCACAAACTAGCTTCACAACGCAGCACCCAAGATTCTGCATTCTCCATTGTCAACACACTAGTGGAAATCTATCCTCTCCAGACTATGGGTACTTGGATGCCTAGCATATTTAGAGTCTTATTTGAACAACTAGATTCTTATGCAAACAAGAAAGGCACCTAAAGCAGTGAAGTTTGTGAATTCACTTCTGGTTTTCCTCTCTGTAGTGCTGGTCAGATATGATTTAGCATTTCTTGTTGATTCTAGTAGAACAGCATTGAGAAAATTTTCTAGAGATACAACAAATTGGGAAGATCGTAATATATATCTTGGCTCCCCAGTATTAGAATGATTGAAGGGTCTTTTGAAGATATGGTGACAATAGTTGGTCTGACCAAGCTGTTATGTAAGTACCGTGAAATCTTGGATGTTCCACTAGTGGCTACTCAACGTCTCTTGGATCTTTTCTGAGCTAGCGATTCATGACAACTATTTCATACACATTTTTCTAGTCAGAATCATCAATGGTAGCATATCTCATCTCTTTTGCATTTTAGGATGTAAAGCAATTGTTGGAAACTTTGGTTCCAAACAAGTTAGGGGGAGAGGAGAGAGAGGAGAGCTCGGCGGTAACTAGGACATATTAGAGTTTGCAAATGAGAGTGGGGAGGGAGAGGACCCCTTTTGTGGCAGAACCGCCTGATTAATATCCTCCCGGGAGTACTTGTCTTTCCATTAGACACTAAGTACCCCAAGGAGAGCATAGACCAGACTGTTCCGTCGAGCACACCCAGCGGGAGAACTCGGAAATCCACATTTTTCATCAGGGTCGCATAATGAGTGGATAAAGCTTACAACATTATTAATCATTTCTTACATCACTTAATTACAACATCAGAGTATTACATATGTTGCGCATATTGGAGTTTAATCAATTACCATGCAAGAAAGTTTATACATGGCATGGTTATGACTTTGATCTTGCAGCGAAAAATAAACATGTAATCAGAGTTATAGCATGAGTAAAGATTTAATTGATATCATGGTGATCATTAGCATGATGAACATTTCTATACATAACATGCTAGCAGGTTATTAATTTTTCTTTATGAAATCATTTAGTGAGAGTGGAAATTAAAACTACGATCGCAGCGCAAGGGAATTCCCCTCTGAGCCCACCAGGAGGTTTCCACACACAAAAATCAGTTGGCACCCGCCTGCCAACCTGCAACAGGGAAAAAAAAACCCTGAGTACTCAATTGTACTCAGCAAGACTTACCCGACAGGAGGAAAATAAAAGACTCCAAGGATGATGCCAGGCTTATTTGGCTTGCTGGTTTATTGCGTCTGCAGAGAAACATTACTAATAATGCATCCTTATATTCAAGTTTTAGCAGTTATTTTTAATTCATTGGCTAACCATTCTAGGTAAGCACCTGTTCTACTTTTAAGCAAGTGGTAAGCAATCAGAATCCTTTTTTTTATTCATCTCCGTTCCAGTTCTTACTACGGTGCTAGACCATAGTCAAGTCGTACCGCAACGACGGCGATTCACGAATCTAGCTAGGTATCCCAAAACGCACGACTCGTCTGTACCCCGGGTACCGACAAGACCAACCTATTCCACTCCTGTCTAGGGGTCCAGGTCCCCGTCCAAACTTGGACTCAAAGCCCCCAGCACTGAGGCCCGACCTCAGTCTGGTGCTAAGACCTCCACCTATCCCCGCCTCCAATCAGTCGATCCGGAAAGAGCCGGAACCCAAGACAAGAGAGTAACAAGTTTTTCGAGCTCCCATAAGCAAGTATGTGCCTGGGATAATAAGTCTGTGACTTGACTACACATCCAACAGCGGTCGGTCCTCAATCGACACAGGCGGGACAACGCAACCAGAGCCTCGCTCTGTTGCCCAACCAAGTCCAAGTCCATCCAGGAATCCGCAGTCCCGCCCGGTCTCCAATTATTATCCATATATAATTCAGGTGATAGTAATAACCGTAATAACATAAAACCTAATCCTATCTCTCGCGAGTGACAGGAAATCACTCGACTTCTACTGAAGTCCTATAGCATGGCAACTACGCGATCCTGACATACTAGTAAGACTCATAGGATAAGGGTATATATATGCAAGTGGGTTTCATTCAACTCCTCAAAACTTAATGCATAACATTATATATAAGGTGCAGAAAGGTAGGGGTTATGAACCGGGGCTTGCCTGGGTAAAATATAACCAAAAGTTAGAATTCCATCTTCATGACCAGTTCACCATGGCACCACCCTTTTAGGTTTAACACCAGTTGATCCATCGCGCCTCGTCGTTCCTATTATGACATGCAAAGAATGCAATGCATACTTAAGCGAAACAGGCATAACATAGATATCCCCAAACGTTACAAGGCAACAACACATCGCCAAGAGGAACTAGGGTCACTAAGCGTTCCTGATCCAACTCTTATGCACTTGCCACTTAGTCTTACTTAGGAGTTGATTATTATTACCATAACACAAGCTAACAACACAACTCTGTTTGCTATTAATTATGCAAGTGTAGGATGAAGCAACATGCTAAAGTATAACCATTGCCAACCATAGCTAATAACGTTTCAAATAACACTCACTTAGTTTACAAGCGACTTAAACAACATATTAATTAATCACCTAAAAGCATAATTTACAACTATACCAAATAAATTACACTAAAGCATATGATATTACATATTTACTGCATAGATCTAGTTATAAGAAACTCAACAAAATGGGTTTGTCATTTTTATGATTTTTCTGCAATTTACTATGAATTTTACAAACTCACAGCCTTTTTAAAGAAAAGATTAAACAAAACAAAAGAAAAAGATAGGGCCGGCTCGGTTTGGCCCACCGGCCAACACCGGCCCAGGCGCGGAGCTAGCGAGCGTGGCCCAGGCGTGGAGCAGGCGAGCGCGGCCCAGGCGCGGAGCGGGCTAGCGCGGCTCAGGCGCAGCTGTGGCGTGGCAGTCCGGCCCACGCAAAAGGCGGACCGGCCCACGCAGCGGCGGCAGTCTTGCGCAAAAACCCTCGTGTTTCTCTCTATTGAACCCGCAGTCTAAACACTGCTTGGAACTATTCCCTTGAGTCATAGGTTTCACGATTAACACCCTCTACTTCTCTCTATTCACACTCCCCCATCCTTACCTTCTCCCCTAGAGCAGAGCACGCGGTGGGGGTCGGCCGGCCGGCGCCGATTCGGCCCGGCTGGGGCTTGCTTGCGACGAGGTGACGGCTCGGGGGCCGCGGTGGCCCCAGGCGCAACCGGGTGGGGGCACGGTTCGCCCGGAGGCAACCCACGGCGGCGCGGTCACGACAGAGGCACCGCGCAACTGCAACGGTGTGCCGTGGCGGTGGCGGACGACACGGCTGCCGGCGAGGGTGGCTGCACGACGTTGGGCGACCATGGCGTGGCTGCAGCTAGACCCTCCCATGCGGGAACTAGGTGCAGCGGCTTGGCCGCGTGCTCATGGCGCGGCGATGACCCGAGCAAGGGCCGCGGCGGTCCCCGGCGGCTGGTGGCAACGGCGCGGCGGCGCTGCGGGACGCGAGGGTAGAGGGGGTACATGGGGGGGCCCGCGCGGTCTTTGCTGGCCGCGGTGAGGCCTGAGCCGGCCCTCGGCTGCTCACCCGCGCACGTCGCGGACACGGCAGCGGAGCAAAGCAGGAGGGGTGTCGCGGCGGCGGCAGCGGACCCTGCCGTGGTCGCAGGCGGCCGCGGCGTGACTAGCAGCGGCCCCGCCCGGGCGGACCACAGCAGCAGGCGGCTGGCGTGGCCACACCCTGGCGCCGGCAGCAGCGGTGACGGTGGCGTGAGAGTGGGTAGGAGAGAGAGCGGGGAGCTGAGCGGAGAGGGCGCGAGGGAGGAAGAGGAGCAGCACGTGGTAGCAGCAGCTCGGCCTCGGCTTAAGGTGCACGAGGCGGCAGACCGGCCGACCAGGCAAGGACGCGGGCAGGGCATGGATGGCCTGGGCGTCCCTGTGCGCGCCCAGAGCAAAACATGGGCGACGGCACGGCACGGCAGAGCCATGTGCCCGACTTGATGACCCTGTACTGAGCAAACGGCCAAGAAGTGGGCCCCACCTCATGTACAAAATTTCTTCTCCAAGGATCACTCTCCTACTTTGATTAAGGGACCATGGTCATTAGGTGACTAGATTAGCAGGTAAATAAGCTCCAAACTGACAGTGTCAACGAGTTAATGATGATCGAGAACGGATGTCAAACCCTGTCAAACGGAGTCGGATTGATCCCAATTTTTGATATGTGCTTCCCCAAACAATTACCTTCAACTTCTATTTTTGGTCCAACTCAAGTTGCTACAAAAAAATTTGGAGAACGCGAGGTGCCAACGTGGTCGACACCGTTTTTCAGACTTAGAATATTTCTAAGTGCTGAAATCGGCTTTCCTTTCCATCTTGATTCCACTGTTTGAGCCACTTAGAGGTTGAATCATGACTCAGTCCAAAAATAACATTTGTTGTCTATCTCTTGCTCTACAACTTTTATTAAAGGTCAAACTTCATATCTTGGTCAGGAAGTATTTCCACTTTGGTCAAAGTAATGTCATTAAGAAGCTCAAATTGGAGTTTTAGGCCAATTTAAGCATCTTCTTGACATTTACTCCACATGGACCCTTCATGACTTTTGTTGTAGAGTTCATATAGAGTTGTTTGGACAAGGTTGCAAGGTTTGATTGGCTTTCCATGATTTTATTCATTTGATAACCAATCCAAGTGAGCACATAACTTATCATTTCATGTGACTTGTTGGTTCCGAACTTCACGAAACTTTTCCAGTAGCCAAGGCACATAGGAATTGAGATGAGGAACATGAAGGATCATGTTTACCACTCCTCCAGCTTGTCCTTTGCAAAAGGGCTCCATATATAAGCATAAAGGCTTTGCTTTTATTCCAAAATTTGCCAACTCAAGCCCAGGGTCAAAGTTGGATATGCTTGTGTTAGTCCCCCTTCTAAGGTCTAGTTGGTGACTAACACCTGGGGTGTTACACCTTTCCCTCATGCTCTTGGGACTATATATAGGCAACAAAAATTTACAAGCGGCCCCTCGGTGGGGACGGATTTCACAAGGCACCTAAAGTAGCCCCTATTGGGCCTCTTCAAGGGGAGTTGGCCCACACATCATATGGGCTTATCCCAATAGTAGTTAAAGAAGGTGACTGGCATCTGCTGCTCTATAGAAGCTCTCTCTCCTCCCTGGAGCAATAGGCATCCAATCCCCTGAGGATCTTACTAACTGGGTGATGATGGAGAGGTTCAAGGTGTGGCAAACACCATTGGGCCTGGCTGCTGTCAGGGTCATGAAGTTTTTTTGGCCACCAAAGAGCAGCTATGTGCTTGTGGTTGTTTTGCCCTGGCTGGTGGCGTGTTCTTGTTGCTGTCTAGGTTCTGGTAGTGTCTTGTGTGTTGTACCTGTATGTACCCTGGTGAGGCTTGTGGAGCATGAGATTTTTTTGGGTAAAACCGTGCCTGTAAACTCTAAGGCTCCCATTCGGAAGAAAGGGGAGGAGAACCCAAGGAAGTTCCCCAAGAGGGATTATGCCTGATTGAGTGTTGAATATGCCTGATTCACTTATTTTCTTGCCACTTGATTCTTTACATAAT
>JAHUYU010000798.1:0-18402 GCA_030439765.1 Tripidium arundinaceum | reverse complement strand
AGGGAATATGTGGTGGTGTATATATTTTTTTGGCTTTTTGTGGACTCTAGGTAATGCAAAAACTAATCTGCGCAGTTGCATACCTAGGAAGTTCTGCCCTAGGTTCGATTTTGTTTGCTAAGAAGCTCTATTCAGCCGTGATCTATGTTGGTAAACTTGAGAGGTTTGGCTGATCGCAAAATTAAAGCGAGGTGTGCACCGTGAAAATCTAGTTTGACATCTGTTCACTAAAACGGGCATAACTTTTGTATACGAAGTCAGAATCAGGCGATCTAGCAGTCTACGGAAAGATAATTTCGAGGCCAATGTGAAAAAAATCAACACGGCTTCATCCTATTGCCATCTTTGACCTCGAAAATCCATTGTTTTGGACCTCAAATCCGTCCCAGAAGTTGTAATCCAAGTTTCTAGTTTTTCTTGTTCTTTTCTCTTGGATTTTTCCTTGCGTTCTTTTTCTTTGTTCTTTGTTTCTGATCATTTGTGAGTGATTAAGAGACCCTAGAAAAAAAGAAAGAAAAAAGGAAAAAATTACGAAAAAAGAAGGAAAAACAGTGAAAAAAACAGAGAAAGGGGTAGAACAAGCACTCTTTTGTCAATATCTCTGAAACCTTTCTTGCTCCTTTATTTCAGCTTGTTGTTCTTCGTCTAGGGACACGCCTTAGACCAGCAGCTATGACTAGTACTTTGGATATTTATTCAGCTTTGTTAATCTATTGCGATTATTGCTAATCCATTGCTACTATATTGTGCCTATCCAAGCTCCACTTTCTTCTAACCAAGTACAGGTTCCCCTTGCAACTGTTACACTCAAACTACAACGGTATCACAGCCAGCCACCAATTGCACTGCCTGCTGCATTGGTAAGAACACTTGTAAGACCGTGGTAAGATGCTTGAGAGTTGAGTGCTTTATTTCCTTGTCCACATTCCTAGTAGTTGGTAGGGATAATACTTTTTGTGTTGTCTTCTTCTTTTCTACTAACCATGTCAAGCAAAGGCACTGGAGAGGCAACCCCTCCTGCAGATTTCTCTGATTGTGTGTCCAAGAATGAGCTCGAAAGTTTATATGAGCCGAGCGCACCTTCCTTGATGAGAAGCTTAACCAGATCATTCAACAAATCACCACTCTGGACAAGCGGGTTGAAGATGTTGAACAACGATGGCCTGAGCCACACTTGAACGACTTTGGTGATGATGATTTGAAAGATGAGGATGCTGGCAATGCCGAGGCGGATGTCGAAGCATGACGCCGCGATGCATGTGACCGTGATAGACTGCAGTCTAACCGATGCGGTATGGGAGGTAATGACCAAGGTAATAATGATCCCTTCGCTAAAACCAAGTTTAAGATGCTTCCTTTTGCTGGTTCTGCTGATCCTGAGGTATATTTAGATTGGGAGCTTGCTATAGAGCAGAAATTTAATTCTCATCTAGTACCCGAAGAACATTGAGTTAGACTTGCTACTAGTGAGTTTACTGGCTTTGCTCTTTTCTGGTGGAATGATATTTGTAATGATGTTAATGCCAACATACCTCAAACTTGGACTGTGCTTAAACATCGCATGACTTCTAGATTTGTTCCTCCATATTATCAGCGTGATCTATGATTAAAACTGCAATGTTTAAATCAATGTAGTAAAAGTGTTGAGGAATATTACTAGGAGCTTATTATTGGTTTAGCACGTTGTAATATACATGAAGATGAAGCAAATAAGTGCTCTAGATTTTTTGGTGGTTTGCGTCATGATATACAAGACATTCTTGAATATAAAGATTGGATTAGATTTGCCCAACTGTATCATCTTGCTCTTAAAGCTAAAAGGGAAGTACAAGTGAAAGGTCCTTGTTTGGTTTTGGTAATTGAGTGACAACCTAGGTGGACTAATATGTGGTTATGTGAGATACACAGGAGATTAGTCCACAGATGAATGTGCAATGAAGGAGCTTATTGCATATGAGACATGACATGGAGTCATGTGGCTAAGGTGGAGAAGATCAAGGCAAGGCTTGGCTTGATGGACCGGTTGCAAGTGTGAAGGGCAAGTCAGAGGCTTTGGAGCGATGGACCGCGTGGCAGTGAAGCTTGAGCAAAGACTTGGCGCCAATGGACAAGTGCAACAAGGTCACATGGTGATGTGAAGTGGATCATATCATTTGTGGTAGGTTGGTGCATGTGTTGCATCAACATTGGAGGAGATGAAATGGAAAATGCAAGGCAAAGGTATAATTCTAGGGCTTTTCATTTCACCAGTTAAAGGTTGTGTAGAGAAATGCATGACCGGGTTTAGGATAGATGGCCGTACTATCAAGAGGGGCAAACTTGTTTGCATTTCGGTCATCTAGTGCCACTTGAGCGATCTAACTTTGCATCTGTGCTAGGATCGAGTGGCATGGTGAGAAGCAAGTGAAAATGCTTTGAAAAATGCTAACACACATGCACATGGTGATGTACACTTGGTGGTGTTAGCACATTTGCAAAGGAGTTGAAGAAAAGGAGGAGAGATGCTCACTAAGGAGCATCGGACGCTGGTGCCGTGGGCATCGGACGCTAATGGTAGCGCAGCAGAAGCATCGCAGGTGCATCGGACGTTGGTGCGTGGATGCATCGGACTCGACGCGGTCATTGTTCACCTGGAGTTTGAGCTGACTCAGGAGCACCGGACGCTAAGTAGCATCTGATGGGGTGTCATCCAATGCATCCGATGTGATTTGGACGGCTCTGGGAGCTCTTTGGACCGCATCGGACGCTGGTGGAGTGTTGCGTCCGATGGTCATCGGACGTTGTTGATCGGCGCGCACGTGAGAGCCGTTGGGCGGCAACGGTCGAGTTCAAATGGTTGGCTGATGAGAGCGCAACACATGGAGCACCGAACGCTACGGTAGCATCCGATGGTCGGACCGTAGCGCCCGATGCCCCCGCAGTCCGCCCACTAAGGGTGGCAACGGCTAGTTGAGTGAGAGCCCTCTATAAATAGAGGGTGGCCAGCCTTGGGGGTTGGTTGAGCACCTTGGGGATGTGTTGCCCTTGTGTAGTGCTTACTCTAGTGCCTCTAACTCACTTGTGCGCATAGTGGTGTGATCCAATTGCGAGCGAGTGATTCTAGTGCATTGCATTGAGAGATTGCAAGGTGTACCACTAGGTGGTTGAGTTGCAAGCCGGTGGTTCTTGTTACTCTTGGAGGTTGCCGCCTCCTAGACGGCTTCGAGGTTGTGACTCCATCGAAACATGCAAGGGAGATTGTGCGGTGCTCCGGAGAAGAGATTGTGAGGGGTATTGTGCCTTCCCCGGTGAAGAACCAAAAGGCAACTCTAGTACATTGCTCGTGTCATTGAGTGCCACCATTTGTGGAAGTTCTTACAGCGCCCGATTGTCGGGTTAGGCGTGGTGCCTATTAGCGCGTGAACTCCAAAGTGGTCACTTGTGTGGATTCTTACGGCGCCTGAGTGTCGGGCTAGGCGTGGTGCCTATTAGTGCATGAATCACCAAGTGAGCGGCCGACAGAACGGGGACTAGCTTGCTAGAAAGCAAGTGAACCTCAGTGAAAAAATCGACATGTCAGCTTGTCTACCTCTTCACGTTGGTTTGCAATCTCCATACACAAGCTTGTATTTTCTTGTTCATACATTGTGCTTGTGTTGTTGCTCTTGAGTAGCTAGCTAGCTAGCTAGCTAGCTTGTGTAGCTTAGTAATAGCTCTCTTGCATAACTAGTTGGCTTGTGTATCCTTGCTAGTTACATTGCTTAGTTTGTGTAGCTAAGTAATTTGAGCTCTCTAGTTTGGCTTGTGTAGCCTTGCTATTGAGCATTGCTAGTGAGCTTAGGCTTTGTGCGCTTTGCTTCATTAGTTTGTGTAGGAGCTCCCCGCTTGCTTGAAGTACTTGTTGCATAGGTTTGTGTGACCTTGCAAACTAGAATTGTTTAGGAGCTCTAGCTAGCCTGGCACCTTTGTTGCCTAATTAGGATCTTTTATAAGGTGCTTGAACTTTAGATAGAGGGGTGTAGTCTTGGCTAGACCAATAGTTTTATTTCTGCATTTGTTTCAGTTAGCCATAGCGCTTAAGTTTTAAAAAGGACTATTCACCTCCCTATAGTCCGCTATCTTGACCCTACAACAGGGATGGCAAAGTCTACGTTCCACACCACCGTCCACACCTTCACGACCAACCGAAGTGAGTAAATTGTCTAGTGTGCAGGCACCAGCACCTGCAAGAAGAACTCACCTTCCACACCTGCCACACCTTCCTCGAGTGGATTTGCTAAAATTGTTTGCCACCGCTGCAAGGGCATGGGTCACATCACAAGGGATTGTCCCAGCAGACATGATTATATTGCTACTGATGATGGTGGGTATGTTAGTGCTAGTGATGAAGAGAATGAATTTGCGCTTACAACTAACCATGATGCAGGTAAATTTGAGGATAGCCCTGAGGATAGCACTGAAGTAATTGATAGTGTTGCATGCACTGCAATCTACCAATCAATCAATGTTCAGCGTGTCTTGAGTGCACAAGTTGAGCAAGCGGACAAGCTACAACGCCATAATTTGTTCCAAATGTTTCTCATCGTCAAGGATTGCCGTGTTCGTGCTATAATTGATGGTGGAGCAGCAATAACTTGGTAAGTTCAGAGCTTGTCAGGAACCTTGGTGATGAGGACATCACTCCTTCAGATGCATCCACTAATCCTTCAACCGTTATGCAGGGTCCAATGACCCGAGCACGAATGCGACAACTCAATTTCGAGGTGAGCTCGTTTCTAAGCGATCCTTTTCATATTCTCGAGAATAGGTTGCTACCTAATGATGTTATTTTGCTTAGGAACTTTTGAGAGGGTCAAGAAGTGCTTTGGGACGTTGGAGAAGGCAAAGAGGTGCAGCAAGGGCGTGCAACACAAGCCGGAGGTCCAGTCCAACTCGAGTCCGAGTCTGCCTCGACCTCCAGGACCAGTCTGCACTAAAATGGACGGCCAAGATGCATACGGACTCCGTTTCCGATGGTTCAACTTGGGTTGGAAAGCTAATTTCAGTACCTAACCAGTGGTTTTGGTTTGACATCCAAATTCCACCCGAGTTGACAGGAATCGTCAAAACAAGACAAAGTCCAGAAACTGTTTTGATGCTGCGTCATCTATTTTGGGTCCAATGGACCGTGTATTGTATGGGAGCCCATTAGGGGCGTGTCTAGGGGTCATGACGACCCTAGCACCCTATTTAGCCGTTGCCACCACCATCGGTACACTTTGGGTTTTGCTTAGATTAATCTGTCAAGAACAGTTTCGCCGCTTGTACGGTTTGTGAGACCCCAACTCGTGAGCTTAATCATTCATCAGCAATTGGTTGCTTTCTTTCTTGTTCTTGCTTGTGTTCTTCGTTGCACAGGCAGGGATTAGCCTTTGGGGCAAGGTCAACCGGGTCAGCGCCACGGTTGATAACCAGAGGAGTTGTGGTGCTAAGATTGCAGGGTTCGGGTCTATCGATCTGAAGCCGGATCGGTGTGTCATTCTCCGCCACAATGATAGTTATCTAGATCCTGATGGAAGATCGGGAACCACGTCCCCATCACTTGGTTTGACTACACGTGCTCTTCCATATCCATACCACGTTCAATGGTTCAACAATAGTGGTAAGGCAAAGGTAACACAATCTGCGCATGTGTATTTTTCTATCGGTTCATACCATGATTATGCTGATTTTGATGTCGTGCCTATGCAAGCTTGTTCACTTTTGTTAGGCCACCCTTGGTAATATGATAGTGATGCTATACACCATGGTAGACAAAATAGATATACATTCATGCATAAGGGAAAGAAAATTGCTTTGCTTCCTTTAACTCCCGCTGAAATTGTGCAATATGAAAAAGAACTTGCTGAAAAGAAAAAGAATGAATAGGTTTTAGATTCTATCAAGACAACAAATGAACAATCAAATACCATTAAATTGAAGGGATGTGTTTTACTTTCTACTAAATCTGCTCTTGCTGAAATTGATGCTCATGATGAACCATGTTATGCTTTAATTTGCAACAAGGCTATATGTTTCATTGATCCCACTCCTAGTTCTATGCCTCTTGTTGGTACTAACCTTTTGCAGGAGAATGAGGAAAAATTCCCAGCAGGGAGACCACCATGTCTGCTACCTTTGCAAAGGATTGGGTGCCAAGATGATCATCTACTTCCGGAGCTACAATTGCTGCCACCTATTGGAGAAGAAGGTGTACTTGAGTCGAGGACGACTTCAATTCAAGAAAGGGAGGATGGTAAGGACATCACTCCATCAAGCACAATCCAAGGAGAGGAGGAGGACCAGCGTGGGCATCCAACTCATCTACACCATGGCGGAGGTCCATCCAACTCGACTTGGAGTCCATCTCGGATTCTAGGAGCAGTCCTGGGTAAAATCAATGCCCAGGGCACAATCCAAGGAGATATGCATGGAAAGATAATTTGATAAGCTAACCAATGGCTTTGGTTTCACATCAAAATTCGTTCCGAGTCAATGAAAATCGTCAAAACAAGTCAGCGTCCGGAATCTGCTAGGGTGCTGCGACACCGTCTTTTGGTCCATTGGGTCGTGTATCGAGTTAGAACCCATTAGGGGGGTGCGTCCAGGGGATGACGCCCAAGACTCTTTAATTAGCCATCGTCGCTCTCATTAGGGTTTGGGTTTTGTTGCGTTTTTGCTCGTGAAACAGACATTGTTTGCTGCAACTATATCGCCAAGATCGCTTGCTGTGAACCGGGGCCCCTATTCTTGATCTTGTTCGACTGTGGCGATTAGTCCTTTCGAATAATGACTTGAACTCATCTTCAGATTCATAAGCTTCATAATTATTTGCAATTTCAGATTGTGTTTATCCATTCTTGCTTGTGTTCTCGATTCGCTTGCAGGAAAGCCTTCTCGGCGAGGTCAATCATGTTGTGTGTGGTTGATAACCAGTGGAGCAGTGGTGTAACGGTTGTGGGGTTTCAAATCAGACTTGGTTCGAAGCCTAGATCGAACAAGATCAAGAATAGGGGCCCCGGTTCACAGCAAGCGATCTTGGCGATATAGTTGCAGCAAACAATGTCTGTTTCACGAGCAAAAACGCAACAAAACCCAAACCCTAATGAGAGCGACGATGGCTAATTAAAGAGTCTTGGGCGTCATCCCCTGGACGCACCCCCCTAATGGGTTCTAACTCGATACACGACCCAATGGACCAAAAGACGGTGTCGCAGCACCCTAGCAGATTCCGGACGCTGACTTGTTTTGACGATTTTCATTGACTCGGAACGAATTTTGATGTGAAACCAAAGCCATTGGTTAGCTTATCAAATTATCTTTCCATGCATATCTCCTTGGATTGTGCCCTGGGCATTGATTTTACCCAGGACTGCTCCTAGAATCCGAGATGGACTCCAAGTCGAGTTGGATGGACCTCCGCCATGGTGTAGATGAGTTGGATGCCCACGCTGGTCCTCCTCCTCTCCTTGGATTGTGCTTGATGGAGTGATGTCCTTACCATCCTCCCTTTCTTGAATTGAAGTCGTCCTCGACTCAAGTACACCTTCTTCTCCAATAGGTGGCAGCAATTGTAGCTCCGGAAGTAGATGATCATCTTGGCACCCAATCCTTTGCAAAGGTAGCAGACATGGTGGTCTCCCTGCTGGGAATTTTTCCTCATTCTCCTGCAAAAGGTTAGTACCAACAAGAGGCATAGAACTAGGAGTGGGATCAATGAAACATATAGCCTTGTTGCAAATTAAAGCATAACATGGTTCATCATGAGCATCAATTTCAGCAAGAGCAGATTTAGTAGAAAGTAAAACACATCCCTTCAATTTAATGGTATTTGATTGTTCATTTGTTGTCTTGATAGAATCTAAAACCTATTCATTCTTTTTCTTTTCAGCAAGTTCTTTTTCATATTGCACAATTTCAGCGGGAGTTAAAGGAAGCAAAGCAATTTTCTTTCCCTTATGCATGAATGTATATCTATTTTGTCTACCATGGTGTATAGCATCACTATCATATTACCAAGGGTGGCCTAACAAAAGTGAACAAGCTTGCATAGGCACGACATCAAAATCAGCATAATCATGGTATGAACCGATAGAAAAATACACATGCGCAGATTGTGTTACCTTTGCCTTACCACTATTGTTGAACCATTGAACGTGGTATGGATATGGAAGAGCACGTGTAGTCAAACCAAGTGATGGGGACGTGGTTCCCGATCTTCCATCAGGATCTAGATAACTATCATTGTGGCGGAGAATGACACACCGATCCGGCTTCAGATCGATAGACCCGAACCCTGCAATCTTAGCACCACAACTCCTCTGGTTATCAACCGTGGCGCTGACCCGGTTGACCTTGCCCCAAAGGCTAATCCCTGCCTGTGCAACGAAGAACACAAGCAAGAACAAGAAAGAAAGCAACCAATTGCTGATGAATGATTAAGCTCACGAGTTGGGGTCTCACAAACCGTACAAGCGGCGAAACTGTTCTTGACAGATTAATCTAAGCAAAACCCAAAGTGTACCGATGGTGGTGGCAACGGCTAAATAGGGTGCTAGGGTCGTCATGACCCCTAGACACGCCCCTAATGGGCTCCCATACAATACACGGTCCATTGGACCCAAAATAGATGACGCAGCATCAAAACAGTTTCTGGACTTTGTCTTGTTTTGACGATTCCTGTCAACTCGGGTGGAATTTGGATGTCAAACCAAAACCACTGGTTAGGTACTGAAATTAGCTTTCCAACCCAAGTTGAACCATCGGAAACGGAGTCCGTATGCATCTTGGCCGTCCATTTTAGTGCAGACTGGTCCTGGAGGTCGAGGCAGACTCGGACTCGAGTTGGACTGGACCTCCGGCTTGTGTTGCACGCCCTTGCTGCACCTCTTTGCCTTCTCCAACGTCCCAAAGCACTTCTTGACCCTCTCAAAAGTTCCTAAGCAAAATAACATCATTAGGTAGCAACCTATTCTCGAGAATATGAAAAGGATCGCTTAGAAACGAGCTCACCTCGAAATTGAGTTGTCGCATTCGTGCTCGGGTCATTGGACCCTGCATAACGGTTGAAGGATTAGTGGATGCATCTGAAGGAGTGATGTCCTCATCACCAAGGTTCCTGACAAGCTCTGAACTTACCAAGTTATTGCTGCTCCACCATCAATTATAGCACGAACACGGCAATCCTTGACGATGAGAAACATTTGGAACAAATTATGGCGTTGTAGCTTGTCCGCTTGCTCAACTTGTGCACTCAAGACACGCTGAACATTGATTGATTGGTAGATTGCAGTGCATGCAACACTATCAATTACTTCAGTGCTATCCTCAGGGCTATCCTCAAATTTACCTGCATCATGGTTAGTTGTAAGCGCAAATTCATTCTCTTCATCACTAGCACTAACATACCCACCATCATCAGTAGCAATATAATCATGTCTGCTGGGACAATCCCTTGTGATGTGACCCATGCCCTTGCAGCGGTGGCAAACAATTTTAGCAAATCCACTCGAGGAAGGTGTGGCAGGTGTGGAAGGTGAGTTCTTCTTGCAGGTGCTGGTGCCTGCACACTAGACAATTTACTCACTTCGGTTGGTCGTGAAGGTGTGGACGGTGGTGTGGAACGTAGACTTTGCCATCCCTGTTGTAGGGTCAAGATAGCGGACTATAGGGAGGTGAATAGTCCTTTTTAAAACTTAAGCGCTATGGCTAACTGAAACAAATGCAGAAATAAAACTATTGGTCTAGCCAAGACTACACCCCTCTATCTAAAGTTCAAGCACCTTATAAAAGATCCTAATTAGGCAACAAAGGTGCCAGGCTAGCTAGAGCTCCTAAACAATTCTAGTTTGCAAGGTCACACAAACCTATGCAACAAGTACTTCAAGCAAGCGGGGAGCTCCTACACAAACTAATGAAGCAAAGCGCACAAAGCCTAAGCTCACTAGCAATGCTCAATAGCAAGGCTACACAAGCCAAACTAGAGAGCTCAAATTACTTAGCTACACAAACTAAGCAATGTAACTAGCAAGGATACACAAGCCAACTAGTTATGCAAGAGAGCTATTACTAAGCTACACAAGCTAGCTAGCTAGCTAGCTAGCTACTCAAGAGCAACAACACAAGCACAATGTATGAACAAGAAAATATAAGCTTGTGTATGGAGATTGCAAACCAACGTGAAGAGGTAGACAAGCTGACATGTCGATTTTTTCACTGAGGTTCACTTGCTTTCTAGCAAGCTAGTCCCCGTTCTGTCGGCCGCTCACTTGGTGATTCATGCACTAATAGGCACCACGCCTAGCCCGACACTCAGGCGCCGTAAGAATCCACACAAGTGACCACTTTGGAGTTCACGCGCTAATAGGCACCACGCCTAACCCGACAATCGGGCGCTGTAAGAACTTCCACAAATGGTGGCACTCAATGACACGAGCAATGTACTAGAGTTGCCTTTTGGTTCTTCACCGGGGAAGGCACAATACCCCTCACAATCTCTTCTCCGGAGCACCGCACAATCTCCCTTGCATGTTTCGATGGAGTCACAACCTCGAAGCCGTCTAGGAGGCGGCAACCTCCAAGAGTAACAAGAACCACCGGCTTGCAACTCAACCACCTAGTGGTACACCTTGCAATCTCTCAATGCAATGCACTAGAATCACTCGCTCGCAATTGGATCACACCACTATGCGCACAAGTGAGTTAGAGGCACTAGAGTAAGCACTACACAAGGGCAACACATCCCCAAGGTGCTCAACCAACCCCCAAGGCTGGCCACCCTCTATTTATAGAGGGCTCTCACTCAACTAGCCGTTGCCACCCTTAGTGGGCGGACTGCGGGGGCATCGGGCGCTACGGTCCGACCATCGGATGCTACCGTAGCGTTCGGTGCTCCATGTGTTGCGCTCTCATCAGCCAACCATTTGAACTCGACCGTTGCCGCCCAACGGCTCTCACGTGCGCGCCGATCAACAACGTCCGATGACCATCGGACGCAACACTCCACCAGCGTCCGATGCGGTCCAAAGAGCTCCCAGAGCCGTCCAAATCACATCGGATGCATTGGATGACACCCCATCAGATGCTACTTAGCGTCCGGTGCTCCTGAGTCAGCTCAAACTCCAGGTGAACAATGACCGCGTCGAGTCCGATGCATCCACGCACCAACGTCCGATGCACCTGCGATGCTTCTGCTGCGCTACCATTAGCGTCCGATGCCCACGGCACCAGCGTCCGATGCTCCTTAGTGAGCATCTCTCCTCCTTTTCTTCAACTCCTTTGCAAATGTGCTAACACCACCAAGTGTACATCACCATGTGCATGTGTGTTAGCATTTTTCAAAGCATTTTCACTTGCTTCTCACCATGCCACTCGATCCTAGCACAGATGCAAAGTTAGATCGCTCAAGTGGCACTAGATGACCGAAATGCAAACAAGTTTGCCCCTCTTGATAGTACGGCCATCTATCCTAAACCCGGTCATGCATTTCTCTACACAACCTTTAACTGGTGAAATGAAAAGCCCTAGAATTATACCTTTGCCTTGCATTTTCCATTTCATCTCCTCCAATGTTGATGCAACACATGCACCAACCTACCACAAATGATATGATCCACTTCACATCACCATGTGACCTTGTTGCACTTGTCCATTGGCGCCAAGTCTTTGCTCAAGCTTCACTGCCACGCGGTCCATCGCTCCAAAGCCTCTGACTTGCCCTTCACACTTGCAACCGGTCCATCAAGCCAAGCCTTGCCTTGATCTTCTCCACCTTAGCCACATGACTCCATGTCATGTCTCATATGCAATAAGCTCCTTCATTGCACATTCATCTGTGGACTAATCTCCTGTGTATCTCACATAACCACATATTAGTCCACCTAGGTTGTCACTCAATTACCAAAACCAAACAAGGACCTTTCACTTGTACTTCCCTTTTAGCTTTAAGAGCAAGATGATACAGTTGGGCAAATCTAATCCAATCTTTATATTCAAGAATGTCTTGTATATCATGACGCAAACCACCAAAAAATCTAGAGCACTTATTTGCTTCATCTTCATGTATATTACAACGTGCTAAACCAATAATAAGCTCCTAGTAATATTCCTCAACACTTTTACTACATTGATTTAAACATTGCAGTTTTAATCATAGATCACGCTGATAATATGGAGGAACAAATCTAGAAGTCATGCGATGTTTAAGCACAGTCCAAGTTTGAGGTATGTTGGCATTAACATCATTACAAATATCATTCCACCAGAAAAGAGCAAAGCCAGTAAACTCACTAGTAGCAAGTCTAACTCAATGTTCTTCGGGTACTAGATGAGAATTAAATTTCTGCTCTTAAAGCTAAAAGGGAAGTACAAGTGAAAGGTCCTTGTTTGGTTTTGGTAATTGAGTGACAACCTAGGTGGACTAATATGTGGTTATGTGAGATACACAGGAGATTAGTCCACAGATGAATGTGCAATGAAGGAGCTTATTGCATATGAGACATGACATGGAGTCATGTGGCTAAGGTGGAGAAGATCAAGGCAAGGCTTGGCTTGATGGACCGGTTGCAAGTGTGAAGGGCAAGTCAGAGGCTTTGGAGCGATGGACCGCGTGGCAGTGAAGCTTGAGCAAAGACTTGGCGCCAATGGACAAGTGCAACAAGGTCACATGGTGATGTGAAGTGGATCATATCATTTGTGGTAGGTTGGTGCATGTGTTGCATCAACATTGGAGGAGATGAAATGGAAAATGCAAGGCAAAGGTATAATTCTAGGGCTTTTCATTTCACCAGTTAAAGGTTGTGTAGAGAAATGCATGACCGGGTTTAGGATAGATGGCCGTACTATCAAGAGGGGCAAACTTGTTTGCATTTCGGTCATCTAGTGCCACTTGAGCGATCTAACTTTGCATCTGTGCTAGGATCGAGTGGCATGGTGAGAAGCAAGTGAAAATGCTTTGAAAAATGCTAACACACATGCACATGGTGATGTACACTTGGTGGTGTTAGCACATTTGCAAAGGAGTTGAAGAAAAGGAGGAGAGATGCTCACTAAGGAGCATCGGACGCTGGTGCCGTGGGCATCGGACGCTAATGGTAGCGCAGCAGAAGCATCGCAGGTGCATCGGACGTTGGTGCGTGGATGCATCGGACTCGACGCGGTCATTGTTCACCTGGAGTTTGAGCTGACTCAGGAGCACCGGACGCTAAGTAGCATCTGATGGGGTGTCATCCAATGCATCCGATGTGATTTGGACGGCTCTGGGAGCTCTTTGGACCGCATCGGACGCTGGTGGAGTGTTGCGTCCGATGGTCATCGGACGTTGTTGATCGGCGCGCACGTGAGAGCCGTTGGGCGGCAACGGTCGAGTTCAAATGGTTGGCTGATGAGAGCGCAACACATGGAGCACCGAACGCTACGGTAGCATCCGATGGTCGGACCGTAGCGCCCGATGCCCCCGCAGTCCGCCCACTAAGGGTGGCAACGGCTAGTTGAGTGAGAGCCCTCTATAAATAGAGGGTGGCCAGCCTTGGGGGTTGGTTGAGCACCTTGGGGATGTGTTGCCCTTGTGTAGTGCTTACTCTAGTGCCTCTAACTCACTTGTGCGCATAGTGGTGTGATCCAATTGCGAGCGAGTGATTCTAGTGCATTGCATTGAGAGATTGCAAGGTGTACCACTAGGTGGTTGAGTTGCAAGCCGGTGGTTCTTGTTACTCTTGGAGGTTGCCGCCTCCTAGACGGCTTCGAGGTTGTGACTCCATCGAAACATGCAAGGGAGATTGTGCGGTGCTCCGGAGAAGAGATTGTGAGGGGTATTGTGCCTTCCCCGGTGAAGAACCAAAAGGCAACTCTAGTACATTGCTCGTGTCATTGAGTGCCACCATTTGTGGAAGTTCTTACAGCGCCCGATTGTCGGGTTAGGCGTGGTGCCTATTAGCGCGTGAACTCCAAAGTGGTCACTTGTGTGGATTCTTACGGCGCCTGAGTGTCGGGCTAGGCGTGGTGCCTATTAGTGCATGAATCACCAAGTGAGCGGCCGACAGAACGGGGACTAGCTTGCTAGAAAGCAAGTGAACCTCAGTGAAAAAATCGACATGTCAGCTTGTCTACCTCTTCACGTTGGTTTGCAATCTCCATACACAAGCTTATATTTTCTTGTTCATACATTGTGCTTGTGTTGTTGCTCTTGAGTAGCTAGCTAGCTAGCTAGCTAGCTTGTGTAGCTTAGTAATAGCTCTCTTGCATAACTAGTTGGCTTGTGTATCCTTGCTAGTTACATTGCTTAGTTTGTGTAGCTAAGTAATTTGAGCTCTCTAGTTTGGCTTGTGTAGCCTTGCTATTGAGCATTGCTAGTGAGCTTAGGCTTTGTGCGCTTTGCTTCATTAGTTTGTGTAGGAGCTCCCCGCTTGCTTGAAGTACTTGTTGCATAGGTTTGTGTGACCTTGCAAACTAGAATTGTTTAGGAGCTCTAGCTAGCCTGGCACCTTTGTTGCCTAATTAGGATCTTTTATAAGGTGCTTGAACTTTAGATAGAGGGGTGTAGTCTTGGCTAGACCAATAGTTTTATTTCTGCATTTGTTTCAGTTAGCCATAGCGCTTAAGTTTTAAAAAGGACTATTCACCTCCCTATAGTCCGCTATCTTGACCCTACAACAGGGATGGCAAAGTCTACGTTCCACACCACCGTCCACACCTTCACGACCAACCGAAGTGAGTAAATTGTCTAGTGTGCAGGCACCAGCACCTGCAAGAAGAACTCACCTTCCACACCTGCCACACCTTCCTCGAGTGGATTTGCTAAAATTGTTTGCCACCGCTGCAAGGGCATGGGTCACATCACAAGGGATTGTCCCAGCAGACATGATTATATTGCTACTGATGATGGTGGGTATGTTAGTGCTAGTGATGAAGAGAATGAATTTGCGCTTACAACTAACCATGATGCAGGTAAATTTGAGGATAGCCCTGAGGATAGCACTGAAGTAATTGATAGTGTTGCATGCACTGCAATCTACCAATCAATCAATGTTCAGCGTGTCTTGAGTGCACAAGTTGAGCAAGCGGACAAGCTACAACGCCATAATTTGTTCCAAATGTTTCTCATCGTCAAGGATTGCCGTGTTCGTGCTATAATTGATGGTGGAGCAGCAATAACTTGGTAAGTTCAGAGCTTGTCAGGAACCTTGGTGATGAGGACATCACTCCTTCAGATGCATCCACTAATCCTTCAACCGTTATGCAGGGTCCAATGACCCGAGCACGAATGCGACAACTCAATTTCGAGGTGAGCTCGTTTCTAAGCGATCCTTTTCATATTCTCGAGAATAGGTTGCTACCTAATGATGTTATTTTGCTTAGGAACTTTTGAGAGGGTCAAGAAGTGCTTTGGGACGTTGGAGAAGGCAAAGAGGTGCAGCAAGGGCGTGCAACACAAGCCGGAGGTCCAGTCCAACTCGAGTCCGAGTCTGCCTCGACCTCCAGGACCAGTCTGCACTAAAATGGACGGCCAAGATGCATACGGACTCCGTTTCCGATGGTTCAACTTGGGTTGGAAAGCTAATTTCAGTACCTAACCAGTGGTTTTGGTTTGACATCCAAATTCCACCCGAGTTGACAGGAATCGTCAAAACAAGACAAAGTCCAGAAACTGTTTTGATGCTGCGTCATCTATTTTGGGTCCAATGGACCGTGTATTGTATGGGAGCCCATTAGGGGCGTGTCTAGGGGTCATGACGACCCTAGCACCCTATTTAGCCGTTGCCACCACCATCGGTACACTTTGGGTTTTGCTTAGATTAATCTGTCAAGAACAGTTTCGCCGCTTGTACGGTTTGTGAGACCCCAACTCGTGAGCTTAATCATTCATCAGCAATTGGTTGCTTTCTTTCTTGTTCTTGCTTGTGTTCTTCGTTGCACAGGCAGGGATTAGCCTTTGGGGCAAGGTCAACCGGGTCAGCGCCACGGTTGATAACCAGAGGAGTTGTGGTGCTAAGATTGCAGGGTTCGGGTCTATCGATCTGAAGCCGGATCGGTGTGTCATTCTCCGCCACAATGATAGTTATCTAGATCCTGATGGAAGATCGGGAACCACGTCCCCATCACTTGGTTTGACTACACGTGCTCTTCCATATCCATACCACGTTCAATGGTTCAACAATAGTGGTAAGGCAAAGGTAACACAATCTGCGCATGTGTATTTTTCTATCGGTTCATACCATGATTATGCTGATTTTGATGTCGTGCCTATGCAAGCTTGTTCACTTTTGTTAGGCCACCCTTGGTAATATGATAGTGATGCTATACACCATGGTAGACAAAATAGATATACATTCATGCATAAGGGAAAGAAAATTGCTTTGCTTCCTTTAACTCCCGCTGAAATTGTGCAATATGAAAAAGAACTTGCTGAAAAGAAAAAGAATGAATAGGTTTTAGATTCTATCAAGACAACAAATGAACAATCAAATACCATTAAATTGAAGGGATGTGTTTTACTTTCTACTAAATCTGCTCTTGCTGAAATTGATGCTCATGATGAACCATGTTATGCTTTAATTTGCAACAAGGCTATATGTTTCATTGATCCCACTCCTAGTTCTATGCCTCTTGTTGGTACTAACCTTTTGCAGGAGAATGAGGAAAAATTCCCAGCAGGGAGACCACCATGTCTGCTACCTTTGCAAAGGATTGGGTGCCAAGATGATCATCTACTTCCGGAGCTACAATTGCTGCCACCTATTGGAGAAGAAGGTGTACTTGAGTCGAGGACGACTTCAATTCAAGAAAGGGAGGATGGTAAGGACATCACTCCATCAAGCACAATCCAAGGAGAGGAGGAGGACCAGCGTGGGCATCCAACTCATCTACACCATGGCGGAGGTCCATCCAACTCGACTTGGAGTCCATCTCGGATTCTAGGAGCAGTCCTGGGTAAAATCAATGCCCAGGGCACAATCCAAGGAGATATGCATGGAAAGATAATTTGATAAGCTAACCAATGGCTTTGGTTTCACATCAAAATTCGTTCCGAGTCAATGAAAATCGTCAAAACAAGTCAGCGTCCGGAATCTGCTAGGGTGCTGCGACACCGTCTTTTGGTCCATTGGGTCGTGTATCGAGTTAGAACCCATTAGGGGGGTGCGTCCAGGGGATGACGCCCAAGACTCTTTAATTAGCCATCGTCGCTCTCATTAGGGTTTGGGTTTTGTTGCGTTTTTGCTCGTGAAACAGACATTGTTTGCTGCAACTATATCGCCAAGATCGCTTGCTGTGAACCGGGGCCCCTATTCTTGATCTTGTTCGACTGTGGCGATTAGTCCTTTCGAATAATGACTTGAACTCATCTTCAGATTCATAAGCTTCATAATTATTTGCAATTTCAGATTGTGTTTATCCATTCTTGCTTGTGTTCTCGATTCGCTTGCAGGAAAGCCTTCTCGGCGAGGTCAATCATGTTGTGTGTGGTTGATAACCAGTGGAGCAGTGGTGTAACGGTTGTGGGGTTTCAAATCAGACTTGGTTCGAAGCCTAGATCGTGAACCTTGGGTTCTCCACCAATCGAACTTATCGTACCTATCGGAAGATCGGGCCGTGTCTACATCACACATTCCATCCATCCCCTACCCAACAATCAGCTACTAGGCAACTCAGATTATCACAAATGCCATAATAAAGTCTTGGGAAATCTAATTTTAGAGGAATGTCAGAAGCCCATGTGTCTTCCCAAAATAAGGTATTTTCCCCCATTCTAGATCAGAACCACCAGACCTCTTTTCAGGTGTTGTTTAGTTTGTATTACCCCATTCCAAAATTGAAAGCCATTCCTTTTTTCATATTGGGTAAAAGCCTTTCTTTTAAGATATTTTCTCTTCAGCGACTGATAGCATGTCATCCTTATCAACTTTAAACATCCTCCAAACCCACTTCCCCACTAAAGCTATATTCATTACTCTTGTGTTCAAAATCCCCAGACCACCATAATCCTTAGGTATGCATAGATTTTCCCACTTTACCATATGGTATCTAGGTTTCTCATTTGCCTTCTGCCAAAAGAAGTTGCCCTTATGGTATCCATCTACAGATGGATCCCCTCTTTAAGTCTATAGAACCCCATGGTATAGATAGGTAGGCTACTTATGGAGGTGTTAGTGAGAATGAGTTTGGCCCCAGATGTCATATTTTTTCCTTTCTAGGGATGCAACTTCCTTTTAATTTTATCTACCATTTTGCCAAAGCATTTAATCCCCCACATAGCTATCAGATACTGGCATCCCTAAGTAAGTCATTGGGAGTGTCCCTACCTGACAATTCAACATCTTTGCCACCCTTATTTCCTCCTCCTTTTCTCCTAATGAAAGGTCCTAAAGGGCTAGAGGGGGACCGCTTAATTGCCAATTCTTTATCTAACCA
>JAHUYU010002749.1:0-16041 GCA_030439765.1 Tripidium arundinaceum | reverse complement strand
ATGTTTCAATGGAATGGCCATTTATACCCTTAGAATGTTTTGTGTTACCTATTTTGATATAGTTAGCAAATGTGACTGATGTTTTATTATTTTAAAAATTGTTTTGTTATAACGTGAGTGCTCATATCTATTATTCTTTTTTTGAGACAATCTATTATCCATGGCTCGGTAAAAAACATTACACATTAATTTCCTGCAGGGACTCTAGACTTGCTCATGAGTGCGGTGGATCCACGACTTGCGTGTTGCGTTGTCCTCGTCGAAGGCGCTGCCAACATCGCTGGGCTGCATGTGGAGCGTGTCCACGGACGCAAGGCGCGGACGCCCAGGTGACGCGACCGCGGGCTTGGAAACAGCCGTCGCGGGCATCGCCGTCGCGGCCAGCCCAGGCGCGGGTGTGGCCCCAGCGGGAGACCAGGAGAGGCCGGCGCACTCCCCGCAGGAGCAGTTTCTACAGGCACCTCCGTGGCCCTGCGGGTGAGGCCGGCGTGGGCGCATCTGTCGGACGGTGGGGGCGCTATGGAGGAAGGGGGCGGCGGCTGGAGAAGAACGGAAGGGGCGCGGTGAGGAGGGCGACCGGAAGTCTGGTTTGAGGTGTGGAATTGGCCCCTAACTCCACCTTCTTTTTTTTTTCGGAGGTGTTTCGCAAGACAAAGCCATAAAATCTAGAGTGGAGCCGTCCCTAAGACGATCAGGGAGCACAAACTTTTTTTCTGTCCGCAGTGAACATGTAGCATGTTACTCCATGTTGATTTACTTTAGGATGAAAAGCGGGATGTTTTCGTCCAGAAGGTCAAAAACTTATGGCTATAACACAGCATGGCATGCGATTGATAGCCTCAGCGTCACCTTAAGCTCGAGGATGAACAGATCAATGCATACGACTCAACAATAACAAGCCGTACTGACTTCAGATGAATCAACTAAAGTCAACACAGGGGTTTCAGAAGAAACAAGCCACCGTATTTCTTTGGAGCTTCATTCTATTAGCTTAATACAACTCCTAGAAAGGGCTGCGGCCATATATCGACGCCCAGAGAACTCATAAATCAAAGCTGTCGAAGAAGCTTCTGTTTTAAAAAAAACTGCTGAAAAAGCAAACATATCAGATACATACATGAGAATGAACTGCATAAAATATTTTTTTAAAAAAAATGAGAGAGAAAATACTACAACAAAAATATCTAATATGTCCATCTACAATAAGCCTGATAATATATACATGCTTGTTGGTGTCAATTAACACCAAGTATAGTACAATGCCCTACTTTCACACAGCCTAAGCTGCTCTTTCATTGTCCACAATTCCCATAACCACTGCTTCCTCTCTACCCGTTCTTAGTCTCCTTCCTTTCTGAAGCTCTGGGTGAATTTGTCCAAGGAAGAGAGACAACTACATAATCCCGCCACATGAAGACAACCTATTTGTCCAGCTTTAGATTGTCGCAAAGGTGGCCAAGCTCAGGCCTTGCCTTCATCCATGATGTAAATGTTGCTTCGCATGATCTTGTGCTGTATAGGTAGGACCTGAAGGTGATCAGAAAGAAGTAACGCCTGCAACACAAGAATTTGATATGAATCAATACCAGGTGAAAAAACAAACAAACATATTGAAGCGGTTATTTGTGCATTTGGGAATATGTAGGTAAGACATTGATTAAAATACAATACCTAGCATGGTGCCAGAGTTAAACAAGGCACTACAGTACATATAGAATTACCTTTTATGTCTTTCTTTCCTATAAAATAGGGATTCTAAAAAAATCACCTTATCAACATCCTAGAGACCGAACTTGTGGATTTTTTTTTTCAAATGAGCTTTTTCTCACTATGTAGTCCCTTAGAAGCACACACATGACCACCAACGTGTTCAATACTCTAGCCAAACATCATGCTGGACTAAACAAACATGTATGTCTTCTTTTCCCACCGTGCTTTATTTTCATTTAACGCTTATGTTTTCAGCAAAGTAGTTTGTGAAGCAGGACATTATAGAGCAAGCACGTTGTGACATGAATACAAGGCCTGATGAGAAGTGTCCTGATCCCAGGCTGTTTTCAATGAATACAGAAGCAACAGAAGTTCTTTCTAATGTTAATAAATTTTCATATGAGGTAACTGTTTCACAAGAAGATTTTAAACACAGCACCATTGATCCGTTATCATGTGGCTAACAGGAAGGGAAGGATTTTGAGTGTCAACCCCCTGGATCACATGTAAGGGCTTGTTTGGTTACACTCGTATCCACCACACGTGGATTGAGGTGGATATGAGTGCAGCCAAACAAGGCCTAACATGGGTTATATTGTGAATTTCATGATAGTTTAGTCAGCCCACTCAACACACGTGGTTAGTTATGGCTAACTGACCGGTGGTTCCTTGGCAACACAAGCACCGCATGTGTGGCATGGACGCATGGTTATGAGCATAATGTGGCTGGAATGTTGCTAGCTAGTCCTGATAGATCAAAATGATCATATGTACCTGGGTATAACTCCTCTAGTCCAAAAAAGGAAAAAGGACCAATATTTCTAGTTGCAGTCAATTGCATGTTTTCTGTGGCACTTCTCAAAATCACTGATTTTCCAGAAGTATATATCAAAATTAGGCCCTATTTCATGGCAGTGTATTGCACCACAAAATGATTGAACACTATCATTGTATGATTCCTTGAGGTACTGACTAACATATAATGGAAACATGTATGTTGAAGTGTTTGTGCTAAATAACAAGAATCATAATTGTTGGAAGAGAAATCATTTTATCACGAATTTAAGGTAAAGGAACACTTATTTTTTCATCAGGTGATACTAATGTGGATACTTTATCTTGAGAATTATCCATCAAGTGTGAACAAATAGAATACATGATGAATAAGAGAGAGGAGATTATGCATTAAAAAATGAACATCCTCAAGTTAAAACAAATTAAACACACCTCAAAGCTTTTGTACCCATATCAGTGAGATAAGAGTGTTCCTCATCATCATCGTCGTCATCGTCATGTGAACAATCTTGCAGTGCTTTCCTGTAATGCATAATATCTTCCCGCAAATGACCACCACCAGAACACCTTCAAGGGGGCAAATGGGAAATTAAGAAAATGTAGAAAAATGTTAAGATGAATCACATCAATGATGAAACTCATCAAACTTGCAGTTAGTCCACAACTGTATTTAATTTGTTCATATAAAAGCACATCTCAAGTAGCAGAAATAACTCCACAATACCTGTCAATAACTGCATCAACCTCTTCTTTGCTCTTGGGCCCATGTACCAACACTCTAGTAAGGTTTAATATGTCACGGTAATCACCCTGCCTAAGTGCTATGTCAGTTTTAGTTTTGATGGACACATTTTTTGCAAGAGATGTTGATACAAAGTGTGTTTCTGCTGTTTCTTCCATTACAAACTTTGCATCTGCACCCAGTCCCAGGCAGGTAATGGCCATTGCATAAGCAACACCACCATATCCAGTGTGTGAAATAAAGAGATAGTACCTAGCAGATCTGTGGAGAAGCAATAGTGAGTCTTGGATCCTGTAACTGAGCAATGCAACTCGTAAAATTATATAAATTTAAGAATCAGTGTACGTACTCTTCAATTAATGATTGTATAGCATCTACATCAGCAGCTAATGCTTCTCTTTCCCTGGTTAGAGGTATTCTTTTGTAGTCGATACAATAGCCCTTGTCTCTCAATGTGCTGTACACTTCAGCTGGTGTCATCACGTCCTCCAGATCTATGTGTTCCCAGTAACCTACCACACTACATTGACTTGTGGCTGCATTAAATTCTTCTTGATGAAGCAGTAACCGACCACCTAGTTGTTTAACTTCAGAGAGTATATCCTCCTTTAGCCTTGTCTCTATGTTCTCTACCTGCACAGAAGATAGTTTAAGGATTGACCCAAAAAGAACAGCTGATTATTGGAAGAAAGCCTCTCACCATTGGACCACTAATGCCAACATGCTTCAAAGTATCAACAGGTTGATCTAGTTCTCTTAAAACAAATGGCGATCCCTTGATGTAAACAACCACTTCCTCTCTAAGATCTGTGATGACCACCTTCTGCGCAATGCCTCTTCCGGTTGTGTCTTTAGAGCCCAGATATGACAGAACATCACTTGCTCCATCAATAGTGGGTGTTGCCATGCTATACACAGGGTATCCATCCACCTGAAGCAGATATTCTAAAATTTATAACTATCCATTCCATTAATTATCACGTCATTTCTAAAATGAGGTTTAAGATTGGCAATTCCGGTTATTACAACCAAACTACGAGATCCAATTACCGGAATTGCCAATCTTAAACCTCATTTTAGAAATGACGTGATAATTAATGGAATGGATAGTTATAAATTTTAGAATATCTGCTTCAGGTGGATGGATACCCTGTGTATAGCATGGCAACACCCACTATTGATGGAGCAAGTGATGTTCTGTCATATCTGGGCTCTAAAGACACAACCGGAAGAGGCATTGCGCAGAAGGTGGTCATCACAGATCTTAGAGAGGAAGTGGTTGTTTACATCAAGGGATCGCCATTTGTTTTAAGAGAACTAGATCAACCTGTTGATACTTTGAAGCATGTTGGCATTAGTGGTCCAATGGTGAGAGGCTTTCTTCCAATAATCAGCTGTTCTTTTTGGGTCAATCCTTAAACTATCTTCTGTGCAGGTAGAGAACATAGAGACAAGGCTAAAGGAGGATATACTCTCTGAAGTTAAACAACTAGGTGGTCGGTTACTGCTTCATCAAGAAGAATTTAATGCAGCCACAAGTCAATGTAGTGTGGTAGGTTACTGGGAACACATAGATCTGGAGGACGTGATGACACCAGCTGAAGTGTACAGCACATTGAGAGACAAGGGCTATTGTATCGACTACAAAAGAATACCTCTAACCAGGGAAAGAGAAGCATTAGCTGCTGATGTAGATGCTATACAATCATTAATTGAAGAGTACGTACACTGATTCTTAAATTTATATAATTTTACGAGTTGCATTGCTCAGTTACAGGATCCAAGACTCACTATTGCTTCTCCACAGATCTGCTAGGTACTATCTCTTTATTTCACACACTGGATATGGTGGTGTTGCTTATGCAATGGCCATTACCTGCCTGGGACTGGGTGCAGATGCAAAGTTTGTAATGGAAGAAACAGCAGAAACACACTTTGTATCAACATCTCTTGCAAAAAATGTGTCCATCAAAACTAAAACTGACATAGCACTTAGGCAGGGTGATTACCGTGACATATTAAACCTTACTAGAGTGTTGGTACATGGGCCCAAGAGCAAAGAAGAGGTTGATGCAGTTATTGACAGGTATTGTGGAGTTATTTCTGCTACTTGAGATGTGCTTTTATATGAACAAATTAAATACAGTTGTGGACTAACTGCAAGTTTGATGAGTTTCATCATTGATGTGATTCATCTTAACATTTTTCTACATTTTCTTAATTTCCCATTTGCCCCCTTGAAGGTGTTCTGGTGGTGGTCATTTGCGGGAAGATATTATGCATTACAGGAAAGCACTGCAAGATTGTTCACATGACGATGACGACGATGATGATGAGGAACACTCTTATCTCACTGATATGGGTACAAAAGCTTTGAGGTGTGTTTAATTTGTTTTAACTTGAGGATGTTCATTTTTTAATGCATAATCTCCTCTCTCTTATTCATCATGTATTCTATTTGTTCACACTTGATGGATAATTCTCAAGATAAAGTATCCACATTAGTATCACCTGATGAAAAAATAAGTGTTCCTTTACCTTAAATTCGTGATAAAATGATTTCTCTTCCAACAATTATGATTCTTGTTATTTAGCACAAACACTTCAACATACATGTTTCCATTATATGTTAGTCAGTACCTCAAGGAATCATACAATGATAGTGTTCAATCATTTTGTGGTGCAATACACTGCCATGAAATAGGGCCTAATTTTGATATATACTTCTGGAAAATCAGTGATTTTGAGAAGTGCCACAGAAAACATGCAATTGACTGCAACTAGAAATATTGGTCCTTTTTCCTTTTTTGGACTAGAGGAGTTATACCCAGGTACATATGATCATTTTGATCTATCAGGACTAGCTAGCAACATTCCAGCCACATTATGCTCATAACCATGCGTCCATGCCACACATGCGGTGCTTGTGTTGCCAAGGAACCACCGGTCAGTTAGCCATAACTAACCACGTGTGTTGAGTGGGCTGACTAAACTATCATGAAATTCACAATATAACCCATGTTAGGCCTTGTTTGGCTGCACTCATATCCACCTCAATCCACGTGTGGTGGATACGAGTGTAACCAAACAAGCCCTTACATGTGATCCAGGGGGTTGACACTCAAAATCCTTCCCTTCCTGTTAGCCACATGATAACGGATCAATGGTGCTGTGTTTAAAATCTTCTTGTGAAACAGTTACCTCATATGAAAATTTATTAACATTAGAAAGAACTTCTGTTGCTTCTGTATTCATTGAAAACAGCCTGGGATCAGGACACTTCTCATCAGGCCTTGTATTCATGTCACAACGTGCTTGCTCTATAATGTCCTGCTTCACAAACTACTTTGCTGAAAACATAAGCGTTAAATGAAAATAAAGCACGGTGGGAAAAGAAGACATACATGTTTGTTTAGTCCAGCATGATGTTTGGCTAGAGTATTGAACACGTTGGTGGTCATGTGTGTGCTTCTAAGGGACTACATAGTGAGAAAAAGCTCATTTGAAAAAAAAAATCCACAAGTTCGGTCTCTAGGATGTTGATAAGGTGATTTTTTTAGAATCCCTATTTTATAGGAAAGAAAGACATAAAAGGTAATTCTATATGTACTGTAGTGCCTTGTTTAACTCTGGCACCATGCTAGGTATTGTATTTTAATCAATGTCTTACCTACATATTCCCAAATGCACAAATAACCGCTTCAATATGTTTGTTTGTTTTTTCACCTGGTATTGATTCATATCAAATTCTTGTGTTGCAGGCGTTACTTCTTTCTGATCACCTTCAGGTCCTACCTATACAGCACAAGATCATGCGAAGCAACATTTACATCATGGATGAAGGCAAGGCCTGAGCTTGGCCACCTTTGCGACAATCTAAAGCTGGACAAATAGGTTGTCTTCATGTGGCGGGATTATGTAGTTGTCTCTCTTCCTTGGACAAATTCACCCAGAGCTTCAGAAAGGAAGGAGACTAAGAACGGGTAGAGAGGAAGCAGTGGTTATGGGAATTGTGGACAATGAAAGAGCAGCTTAGGCTGTGTGAAAGTAGGGCATTGTACTATACTTGGTGTTAATTGACACCAACAAGCATGTATATATTATCAGGCTTATTGTAGATGGACATATTAGATATTTTTGTTGTAGTATTTTCTCTCTCATTTTTTTTAAAAAAATATTTTATGCAGTTCATTCTCATGTATGTATCTGATATGTTTGCTTTTTCAGCAGTTTTTTTTAAAACAGAAGCTTCTTCGACAGCTTTGATTTATGAGTTCTCTGGGCGTCGATATATGGCCGCAGCCCTTTCTAGGAGTTGTATTAAGCTAATAGAATGAAGCTCCAAAGAAATACGGTGGCTTGTTTCTTCTGAAACCCCTGTGTTGACTTTAGTTGATTCATCTGAAGTCAGTACGGCTTGTTATTGTTGAGTCGTATGCATTGATCTGTTCATCCTCGAGCTTAAGGTGACGCTGAGGCTATCAATCGCATGCCATGCTGTGTTATAGCCATAAGTTTTTGACCTTCTGGACGAAAACATCCCGCTTTTCATCCTAAAGTAAATCAACATGGAGTAACATGCTACATGTTCACTGCGGACAGAAAAAAAGTTTGTGCTCCCTGATCGTCTTAGGGACGGCTCCACTCTAGATTTTATGGCTTTGTCTTGCGAAACACCTCCGAAAAAAAAAAGAAGGTGGAGTTAGGGGCCAATTCCACACCTCAAACCAGACTTCCGGTCGCCCTCCTCACCGCGCCCCTTCCGTTCTTCTCCAGCCGCCGCCCCCTTCCTCCATAGCGCCCCCACCGTCCGACAGATGCGCCCACGCCGGCCTCACCCGCAGGGCCACGGAGGTGCCTGTAGAAACTGCTCCTGCGGGGAGTGCGCCGGCCTCTCCTGGTCTCCCGCTGGGGCCACACCCGCGCCTGGGCTGGCCGCGACGGCGATGCCCGCGACGGCTGTTTCCAAGCCCGCGGTCGCGTCACCTGGGCGTCCGCGCCTTGCGTCCGTGGACACGCTCCACATGCAGCCCAGCGATGTTGGCAGCGCCTTCGACGAGGACAACGCAACACGCAAGTCGTGGATCCACCGCACTCATGAGCAAGTCTAGAGTCCCTGCAGGAAATTAATGTGTAATGTTTTTTACCGAGCCATGGATAATAGATTGTCTCAAAAAAAGAATAATAGATATGAGCACTCACGTTATAACAAAACAATTTTTAAAATAATAAAACATCAGTCACATTTGCTAACTATATCAAAATAGGTAACACAAAACATTCTAAGGGTATAAATGGCCATTCCCATTGAAACATTCTAAGGGTATAAATGGTCATTCGAAACCTCCTGCTTGCTCCACGAAACTTCACAGTGAAACTGCTCTACAGTGGATCTAGTGGAGCAGAGTTGAAAAAAACAGGAGCAGAGCAGTCTAAACAAGCCCTCGGTGTACTGGAAAGTGTGGCCGTACTGGCAAAGTGTGGACGTACTAGCGCAACAAATCAATAAGCCTTAAATAAGATTAGAGATGAAGCGAGGCTTTAGAAAGCGGCCAGAGCAAAACATCTAACAACTCTTTTACAATTTTTTTTGACCAATTGATGTATATACTTTAGCTTTGGGGCATGGCCTTCTCCGTTGTTCCGGTGCTAAGGCGTCTTGTACAGAGTTGTTGTGACCATCTTTAGTCTTTCTCTTTTTAATATAACAGGCAACTGTTGGTTCGATTTAAAAATATAAATAAATAAATCTATCAAATTTAAAAGCACCAATATTTATAATACTAGATTAGTATCACTAGATGGAATATATTTTTGTAACACACCATAAATGTTGTTATTTTTATCTATCGAGCTCTTTTACAGTGGTTGGGGGTGCTTTTTGGTTCCTCTTGGTTCCTAAGCAAATTATTAGCACTAATTATTTTTATGCGTCAAAGGTTAGGATGGTAATTGCGCCTCCCCCTCCCCCCGTCACCCCTCGCCCACGCGCCCCCGAACCCGAACCCCCTCGCGGCGACGCCAAAGGACGCGAGGCTGCGCACAAGCCCTAGCCGCCGCTGCCTCGCCCTCGCCCTCGCCCTCCCGCGGCGCCGTCGCTGCCTCCTCGCCCTCACCCTCGCCGTCGCGCGGCGCCGCCGGCGGCGGCCTGCCCTTGCCCGTGCTCGTCGCTGGGAGCCCGTCGCTCCTCCCTCCTCCCCGGGGCCCAGGCTGACGCGAGCGGCCCCTGCAAAGAGCTCACATCGCCAACATCCTCTCCTCGCGCTCATCTGCTGTCTAAGACAAGTTTCAAATATGATACTACTATAGTATAATTTCCAATTCGCATATGTGGAGCATGTTGTAACTTGTAATACAATACTATACCCTCACCTTTATCGTCAGGGTCTCCAGAATAGGTTCCCGCTGTGTGTCGGAAGGTTCCAGCTTGTCCTTGGCTCTTCTTCCAATCAGATTTCACCCAACGGCTATCCCACCCATCTGAATGTTACCATGTTGCATAATTTCATTAATCAAAAATTAAAAAAAATCCACCTAGAAAAACAAGAAACTTGAGCAGACATCAACTACTGATACGTTCATGCACCGCACAAGACATCATATCGATTGGACATCGGACTGTAAGTCAACTGTAAGTTCTTCAATTCCTAGAGGCAGGACCTCAGGAGCAGAGCCGCTGGAGCATATCAGAAGGCACAACTAGCAGTAGCGATATCTCTAGACTAATTCACTTCTTTGGGAAACTAAACCATAGGAATATTGAACAACTCTCCGAACCAACAAACTGAAATTCTGAATCTGTCGGCGTTAGCAGTCAGTCAGTAACTCGTCACAGTGACACCAAGCTAAACCAAACCAGTGAATAGCACAAAGGAACACCAAATTAATCCAACACAGTCACAGAATCAACCAATCGCTCCTCGAAGACAACCGTTGACCACCGAACTAAACGCGCCGACTAGCTAAATCAGAAATAAAATCAACCCAGCACAGCCACGCACAGTACCATCGAACCGCTCCTCGAAGAAGATTTCGCCGGAGGCGAGCCTTGCGCAGCGCGGCATGCAGGAGGACGAGGACGAGGCCGAGGCCGATGAGCAGCGAGGCGTGCAGGAGGACGAGGACGAGGCCGATGAGCGCGAGGAGAGGATGTTGGCGATGTGAGCTCTTTGCAGGGGCCGCTCGCGTCAGCCTGGGCCCCGGGGAGGAGGGAGGAGCGACGGGCTCCCAGCGACGAGCACGGGCAAGGGCAGGCCGCCGCCGGCGGCGCCGCGCGACGGCGAGGGTGAGGGCGAGGAGGCAGCGACGGCGCCGCGGGAGGGCGAGGGCGAGGGCGAGGCAGCGGCGGCTAGGGCTTGTGCGCAGCCTCGCGTCCTTTGGCGTCGCCGCGAGGGGGTTCGGGTTCGGGGGCGCGTGGGCGAGGGGTGACGGGGGGAGGGGGAGGCGCAATTACCATCCTAACCTTTGACGCATAAAAATAATTAGTGCTAATAATTTGCTTAGGAACCAAGAGGAACCAAAAAGCACCCCCAACCACTGTAAAAGAGCTCGATAGATAAAAATAACAACATTTATGGTGTGTTACAAAAATATATTCCATCTAGTGATACTAATCTAGTATTATAAATATTGGTGCTTTTAAATTTGATAGATTTATTTATTTATATTTTTAAATCGAACCAACAGTTGCCTGTTATATTAAAAAGAGAAAGACTAAAGATGGTCACAACAACTCTGTACAAGACGCCTTAGCACCGGAACAACGGAGAAGGCCATGCCCCAAAGCTAAAGTATATACATCAATTGGTCAAAAAAAATTGTAAAAGAGTTGTTAGATGTTTTGCTCTGGCCGCTTTCTAAAGCCTCGCTTCATCTCTAATCTTATTTAAGGCTTATTGATTTGTTGCGCTAGTACGTCCACACTTTGCCAGTACGGCCACACTTTCCAGTACACCGAGGGCTTGTTTAGACTGCTCTGCTCCTGTTTTTTTCAACTCTGCTCCACTAGATCCACTGTAGAGCAGTTTCACTGTGAAGTTTCGTGGAGCAAGCAGGAGGTTTCGAATGACCATTTATACCCTTAGAATGTTTCAATGGGAATGGCCATTTATACCCTTAGAATGTTTTGTGTTACCTATTTTGATATAGTTAGCAAATGTGACTGATGTTTTATTATTTTAAAAATTGTTTTGTTATAACGTGAGTGCTCATATCTATTATTCTTTTTTTGAGACAATCTATTATCCATGGCTCGGTAAAAAACATTACACATTAATTTCCTGCAGGGACTCTAGACTTGCTCATGAGTGCGGTGGATCCACGACTTGCGTGTTGCGTTGTCCTCGTCGAAGGCGCTGCCAACATCGCTGGGCTGCATGTGGAGCGTGTCCACGGACGCAAGGCGCGGACGCCCAGGTGACGCGACCGCGGGCTTGGAAACAGCCGTCGCGGGCATCGCCGTCGCGGCCAGCCCAGGCGCGGGTGTGGCCCCAGCGGGAGACCAGGAGAGGCCGGCGCACTCCCCGCAGGAGCAGTTTCTACAGGCACCTCCGTGGCCCTGCGGGTGAGGCCGGCGTGGGCGCATCTGTCGGACGGTGGGGGCGCTATGGAGGAAGGGGGCGGCGGCTGGAGAAGAACGGAAGGGGCGCGGTGAGGAGGGCGACCGGAAGTCTGGTTTGAGGTGTGGAATTGGCCCCTAACTCCACCTTCTTTTTTTTTCGGAGGTGTTTCGCAAGACAAAGCCATAAAATCTAGAGTGGAGCCGTCCCTAAGACGATCAGGGAGCACAAACTTTTTTTCTGTCCGCAGTGAACATGTAGCATGTTACTCCATGTTGATTTACTTTAGGATGAAAAGCGGGATGTTTTCGTCCAGAAGGTCAAAAACTTATGGCTATAACACAGCATGGCATGCGATTGATAGCCTCAGCGTCACCTTAAGCTCGAGGATGAACAGATCAATGCATACGACTCAACAATAACAAGCCGTACTGACTTCAGATGAATCAACTAAAGTCAACACAGGGGTTTCAGAAGAAACAAGCCACCGTATTTCTTTGGAGCTTCATTCTATTAGCTTAATACAACTCCTAGAAAGGGCTGCGGCCATATATCGACGCCCAGAGAACTCATAAATCAAAGCTGTCGAAGAAGCTTCTGTTTTAAAAAAAACTGCTGAAAAAGCAAACATATCAGATACATACATGAGAATGAACTGCATAAAATATTTTTTTAAAAAAAATGAGAGAGAAAATACTACAACAAAAATATCTAATATGTCCATCTACAATAAGCCTGATAATATATACATGCTTGTTGGTGTCAATTAACACCAAGTATAGTACAATGCCCTACTTTCACACAGCCTAAGCTGCTCTTTCATTGTCCACAATTCCCATAACCACTGCTTCCTCTCTACCCGTTCTTAGTCTCCTTCCTTTCTGAAGCTCTGGGTGAATTTGTCCAAGGAAGAGAGACAACTACATAATCCCGCCACATGAAGACAACCTATTTGTCCAGCTTTAGATTGTCGCAAAGGTGGCCAAGCTCAGGCCTTGCCTTCATCCATGATGTAAATGTTGCTTCGCATGATCTTGTGCTGTATAGGTAGGACCTGAAGGTGATCAGAAAGAAGTAACGCCTGCAACACAAGAATTTGATATGAATCAATACCAGGTGAAAAAACAAACAAACATATTGAAGCGGTTATTTGTGCATTTGGGAATATGTAGGTAAGACATTGATTAAAATACAATACCTAGCATGGTGCCAGAGTTAAACAAGGCACTACAGTACATATAGAATTACCTTTTATGTCTTTCTTTCCTATAAAATAGGGATTCTAAAAAAATCACCTTATCAACATCCTAGAGACCGAACTTGTGGATTTTTTTTTTCAAATGAGCTTTTTCTCACTATGTAGTCCCTTAGAAGCACACACATGACCACCAACGTGTTCAATACTCTAGCCAAACATCATGCTGGACTAAACAAACATGTATGTCTTCTTTTCCCACCGTGCTTTATTTTCATTTAACGCTTATGTTTTCAGCAAAGTAGTTTGTGAAGCAGGACATTATAGAGCAAGCACGTTGTGACATGAATACAAGGCCTGATGAGAAGTGTCCTGATCCCAGGCTGTTTTCAATGAATACAGAAGCAACAGAAGTTCTTTCTAATGTTAATAAATTTTCATATGAGGTAACTGTTTCACAAGAAGATTTTAAACACAGCACCATTGATCCGTTATCATGTGGCTAACAGGAAGGGAAGGATTTTGAGTGTCAACCCCCTGGATCACATGTAAGGGCTTGTTTGGTTACACTCGTATCCACCACACGTGGATTGAGGTGGATATGAGTGCAGCCAAACAAGGCCTAACATGGGTTATATTGTGAATTTCATGATAGTTTAGTCAGCCCACTCAACACACGTGGTTAGTTATGGCTAACTGACCGGTGGTTCCTTGGCAACACAAGCACCGCATGTGTGGCATGGACGCATGGTTATGAGCATAATGTGGCTGTGTGAAAGTAGGGCATTGTACTATACTTGGTGTTAATTGACACCAACAAGCATGTATATATTATCAGGCTTATTGTAGATGGACATATTAGATATTTTTGTTGTAGTATTTTCTCTCTCATTTTTTTTAAAAAAATATTTTATGCAGTTCATTCTCATGTATGTATCTGATATGTTTGCTTTTTCAGCAGTTTTTTTTAAAACAGAAGCTTCTTCGACAGCTTTGATTTATGAGTTCTCTGGGCGTCGATATATGGCCGCAGCCCTTTCTAGGAGTTGTATTAAGCTAATAGAATGAAGCTCCAAAGAAATACGGTGGCTTGTTTCTTCTGAAACCCCTGTGTTGACTTTAGTTGATTCATCTGAAGTCAGTACGGCTTGTTATTGTTGAGTCGTATGCATTGATCTGTTCATCCTCGAGCTTAAGGTGACGCTGAGGCTATCAATCGCATGCCATGCTGTGTTATAGCCATAAGTTTTTGACCTTCTGGACGAAAACATCCCGCTTTTCATCCTAAAGTAAATCAACATGGAGTAACATGCTACATGTTCACTGCGGACAGAAAAAAAGTTTGTGCTCCCTGATCGTCTTAGGGACGGCTCCACTCTAGATTTTATGGCTTTGTCTTGCGAAACACCTCCGAAAAAAAAAAGAAGGTGGAGTTAGGGGCCAATTCCACACCTCAAACCAGACTTCCGGTCGCCCTCCTCACCGCGCCCCTTCCGTTCTTCTCCAGCCGCCGCCCCCTTCCTCCATAGCGCCCCCACCGTCCGACAGATGCGCCCACGCCGGCCTCACCCGCAGGGCCACGGAGGTGCCTGTAGAAACTGCTCCTGCGGGGAGTGCGCCGGCCTCTCCTGGTCTCCCGCTGGGGCC
Organism: Tripidium arundinaceum; assembly: GCA_030439765.1. Lineage (NCBI taxonomy): Eukaryota > Viridiplantae > Streptophyta > Magnoliopsida > Poales > Poaceae > Tripidium > Tripidium arundinaceum. The sequence goes on along the minus strand of JAHUYU010002749.1, from coordinate 1,394 downwards.
ACACCCGCGCCTGGGCTGGCCGCGACGGCGATGCCCGCGACGGCTGTTTCCAAGCCCGCGGTCGCGTCACCTGGGCGTCCGCGCCTTGCGTCCGTGGACACGCTCCACATGCAGCCCAGCGATGTTGGCAGCGCCTTCGACGAGGACAACGCAACACGCAAGTCGTGGATCCACCGCACTCATGAGCAAGTCTAGAGTCCCTGCAGGAAATTAATGTGTAATGTTTTTTACCGAGCCATGGATAATAGATTGTCTCAAAAAAAGAATAATAGATATGAGCACTCACGTTATAACAAAACAATTTTTAAAATAATAAAACATCAGTCACATTTGCTAACTATATCAAAATAGGTAACACAAAACATTCTAAGGGTATAAATGGCCATTCCCATTGAAACATTCTAAGGGTATAAATGGTCATTCGAAACCTCCTGCTTGCTCCACGAAACTTCACAGTGAAACTGCTCTACAGTGGATCTAGTGGAGCAGAGTTGAAAAAAACAGGAGCAGAGCAGTCTAAACAAGCCCTCGGTGTACTGGAAAGTGTGGCCGTACTGGCAAAGTGTGGACGTACTAGCGCAACAAATCAATAAGCCTTAAATAAGATTAGAGATGAAGCGAGGCTTTAGAAAGCGGCCAGAGCAAAACATCTAACAACTCTTTTACAATTTTTTTTGACCAATTGATGTATATACTTTAGCTTTGGGGCATGGCCTTCTCCGTTGTTCCGGTGCTAAGGCGTCTTGTACAGAGTTGTTGTGACCATCTTTAGTCTTTCTCTTTTTAATATAACAGGCAACTGTTGGTTCGATTTAAAAATATAAATAAATAAATCTATCAAATTTAAAAGCACCAATATTTATAATACTAGATTAGTATCACTAGATGGAATATATTTTTGTAACACACCATAAATGTTGTTATTTTTATCTATCGAGCTCTTTTACAGTGGTTGGGGGTGCTTTTTGGTTCCTCTTGGTTCCTAAGCAAATTATTAGCACTAATTATTTTTATGCGTCAAAGGTTAGGATGGTAATTGCGCCTCCCCCTCCCCCCGTCACCCCTCGCCCACGCGCCCCCGAACCCGAACCCCCTCGCGGCGACGCCAAAGGACGCGAGGCTGCGCACAAGCCCTAGCCGCCGCTGCCTCGCCCTCGCCCTCGCCCTCCCGCGGCGCCGTCGCTGCCTCCTCGCCCTCACCCTCGCCGTCGCGCGGCGCCGCCGGCGGCGGCCTGCCCTTGCCCGTGCTCGTCGCTGGGAGCCCGTCGCTCCTCCCTCCTCCCCGGGGCCCAGGCTGACGCGAGCGGCCCCTGCAAAGAGCTCACATCGCCAACATCCTCTCCTCGCGCTCATCGGCCTCGTCCTCGTCCTCCTGCACGCCTCGCTGCTCATCG